>SNQJ01S0027455.1:87330-101544 GCA_010110895.2 Picea sitchensis | reverse complement strand
CGAATGAATGGTCATGCCTTTCAGGTTGACGAATTCTCCCGCAACCTTCATGAGGATGATGGACGACATCTTGTGGCCATTCATAAACTCATTTGTAGTAGTGTACTTGGATGACATCCTGATCTTCAGCTAGACTTGGGAAGAGAACACCCACCACATCTGACAGATCCTCCAAACACTGCGAAAACACAAGTTGTGTGTCAATTTGGAGAAGTGCACTTTTGGCATGACCCAGGTTCAGTATCTCGGATACATTATTGATGAGCGTTGGATGTATGTTGATTTAACGAAGATATAAGTCATCTAGGATTGGCCAGCCCCGACCACTCTAATAGATCTTCGCATCTTTCTCGGTCTTGCTAATTTCTACCATAGGTTCATGTTGGGATTCTCTCATATCACTTTTCCCTTGAGTCAAGTCAACAAGGGAGGAGTGAAAGAAAAATTATTTTGGTTGGAATCTCAAAAGAAGGCGTTCATATAATTGAAACATCGCCTCTGTTGTACCCCAGTGTTCACATTACCAGACTTGCAACAACCATTTGAGATTGAGACAAATGCTTCTGACTATGATATTGGGGAAGTTCTTACTCAACAGAGGCATCCAATGGCATATCACAGTGTGACACTGTCCGACACAGTCCAAAATTATCCCACTTATGACAAAGAAATGTATTCCATTATGAAGGCTTGCTGACAATGGAAGCATTACATTTTGGGGAAGGAAACAATCATCCACACAGACCACCAACCCTTGCAGTTCATACAGACACAAGGGAAGTTGCAGAACGATCACCATCAGAGGTGGTCCACATATTTGCAACAATTTCATTTGAACATCAAGTACAAGAAGGGAAAAAACAATAATGTTGCATATTACCTCATCTGACCACCGATCATGGAGATAACCACCGTGCTCAACTCTTGTGGGCACTGGGCATGAGACTTCTGATTGGCCACTTCTCTACAAGAGTTATCCAGAATTCAGAAACACATACAAGACGCTCTTGGAGGGTAACCGAGTTCCAAATTTTCACCTCCAGGATGCCCTACTATGTCACCTGGGATGCCTTTTTGTTCCTTCAAGCAGGCATGCCAAGATGATTTTGGAAGAGCACTACATTCGGGTCGTTGGTAATTTTGGGGTCGAGAAAATAGTGGCAGTACTGCAGAAGTATTTCTATTGGCCAAACCTTCAACACGATGTCGGGAAGTACATCAGATCCTCCACTGCCTGCACCATTTCGAAACTGACCATCAAGAAGCAAGGCCTCTATACTCTGTTTCCTACTCATAGTTGACCTTGGGAATCCATCTCCATGGATTACATGTCGGGCCTTACTTATACTAAGAATGGAAATGATTGTGTTTTCGTGATCGTCAACCAGTTCTTAAAGATGGCCATTATGGAGGCCTGCAAGAAGAATATCACATCAGAAACCATTGCTAAACTTTTATTTGAATGAGTGTGGGTACACTTTGGGATACCACAGTATATCATCTCATATCGGGACAACAGGTTCCTCGGTACATTTTGGTCCAACCTCTGTTCAATGCTGGAAACGAAGCTCACCAAGTCCACATCTTTCCATCACCAAACTGATGGCTAGACAAAGGTCGTCAACAGGATGATCGTACACGTTTTGCGCATGTACAAATCAAAGAATCCATGCACATGGGATGAGAGACTCCCCTATGTAAAACATAGCTATAACCGAGCCCTCCATAGCTCAACAGACCACATCCCCTTTCAGGTGGGCTTGGGATTCCACCCACTATGTCCCATTGATGTAGTCATGCCCTTTACAGCTACTAAGGTTGATTCAGCTCATGTCCAATCTGAAGTTGCCAATTCAAACAACTTAATTGAGCACATTTAGCACATTCACCAATAGGTTCATGAAATATTGGACAGATCTAATGCTAAGTACAAGAAGCGACATGATCAACATCAGGTGCAACACAACTTCCAGGTGGACGACAAAGTGTGGCTACATTTGCAAAAGGAGCACCTCGTTGGACCTCACCGCAAGCTTCGCCCACTCTGATATGGTCCATACACCATCACCAAGGCTGTAGGGGACAATGCCTTCGAGCTCAATATTCCACCATTCCTTGGTATGCACCTAGTGTTCAATATGGACCACCTTCATCCCTACTTTCCACCTCTGCTGGACACATCTGACATGGAAGAACAACTCACACCAACAGAATTAAATCCAGACTGAATGGAACAAGCCACAACTGATCGGATTATGGACACACAGATCAAGAACACCCACCAGCAGAGGATCCATCTATATCAATTTTTCAAAGAAGGCCAACTCCTTCACCGGGGCAAGTGGCTCACCAGGGACCAAGTTCAATAGAAGTTTCTTCATCTCATGGAGGAACTCAATGCAACGGGGAGCATTTATTCCTAAGGGGAGAGGAATGATCCAGGTGGATATTGGTGGTCACCTGCCTATTCCACTTGGACCTCCACCATTGTTTCTTTCATTTTTTCAGTTTCCTTAATTGTAGCACAATTTACTAATTTTGGCAGTTTTTTGGGTCATGAACTTCCGAAGTCGTTTAGAGGCCCTAAACAATGTTTTTGGGCATCAAACATCTAGCAAATACGAGTCCATTCTGGAATCAATATTTTCTATGAGCAGTTGTATTCCTCGGATAGATATTTATAATGATGTATCATGTGCATCAAACGAAGATAGTATGCCAAAGTTACGACCCTAGGAAATTGATGTACCAATTTACCCCGACGGGGCCCATATTCTGGCGTTTCATCTCCTAGGGTTAGGTTTTTGGATGTTTAGGGTTTCCATTGTTTCTCAATAATATATAGGCCTTCGAGCCTCATTGTAAAACAAATTTTAGAGGCCTATAGCTGCCACATATCTTCTCATAGATAAGCTACTAGCGCCCTAACTAGTTTATTTCCATTCTGTTTGTAAACAAATTTCAGTTCTTTGATATTAATGAAATGAAGTGTTATTTTTGTTGCATCTTTGTATTCATGGTTTTTTGTGTATTTTGTTGCGTTCCTGCATAAATTCAGATCATTTTCATAACAAGGCATTTACTTGCTTGGATGAGGAAGGGAACCTAAGGACACTGTAGGTAATTGCAAGGGAAATGACCATCAGATAAATTCGAGCATTGCAACTGAAGAAATGTTACAGAAAAGGGTGTCAAATATTTGTAGCTCATATGGAAGAAACACCTAAGGAAAGAGTGTCAAATATTGAAGATTATGTAGTCATAAAAGAGTTTGAAGAGGTATTTAAAGAAATACCAAGATTGCCCCCTAAAAGAGACATTGATTTCTCTATAAATTTGATGCCTGGAGCAACTCCAGTATCCAAGACTCCCTACATGATGAGTGCACCATAACTGAAGGAGTTGAAAATGCAAATTGAAGAGCTCCTGAAGAAGGGGTATATATGCCCAAGTGTGTCACCTTGGGGTGCCCCAGTTTTATTTGTGAAGAAGAAGGATGGAACATTGAGACTTTGCTTTGACTTCAAGTAGTTGAACAAAGTAACTGTAAAGAATAAGTATCCTTTGCCAAGGCTTGATGACCTCTTTGATCAATTGAAAGATGTAAGAAAATTCTCCAAGATTGATCTTAGGTCAGGTTATCATCAAGTAAGAATTAAGGAAGAATACATTAGCAAGACTACATTCAGAACAAGGTATGGTCATTATGAGTTCACAATGATGCCATTTGGATTATCAAATGCACCATTTGTCTTCATGTGTTTAATGAATGGTATTTTCAGAGAATACTTATATAAGTTTTTCATTGTATTTTTAGATGACATTCTTATATATTCTAAATTGGAGGAAGAGAATGAACAACACTTGAGGATGGTATTACAAGTATTAAGGGAGCATCAGTTGTATGCCAAATTGAGAAAGTGTTCATTTTATCAGAAGCAAATTCATTATTCGGGACATATCATTTCAGACGAAGGGATAACAGTGGATCTTGAGAAGATAGAATCCATTAGAGGATGGTCAACGCCAGAGAGTGTGACAGAGGTTAGATCATTCATGGGCCTTGCAGGATACTATAGAATATTTATTGAAGAATTCTCAAAGATTGCACACCCAATCACTTCCTTGCAAAAGAAGGGTGTGAAGTTTCAATGGACATTGGATTGTGAAAAGAGTTTCTAACACTTGAAGCAATTGTTAACCAATTATCCAATTTTAAGTATTGAAAATACAAATGAAGACTTCATTGTATGCACAAATGCATGTAAAGAAGGACCTGGTGGATTCCTCAGTCAGAATGGGTTTGTTGTATGTTATGAATCAAGTAATTTGAAGGAGCATACAAGGCACTATGCCACTCATGATTTGGAGTTGCATGATTTGAGGAAGTGGAGGCACTACCTCATGGGGAAAAGGTTCGAGCTGAGGACAAACCATAATGTTCTGAAATATTTATCTGATCAGACAACTCTAAATTCTAGGCAAAGCAGGTGGTTAGAATTTCTCAGTGAATATGATTTTGATATAAAGCATATCAAAGGGAAAGAGAACAAGGTGGTTGATGAACTCAGCAGAAGAGTGCATGAGTTTCATTCTACAACCATAAGAATTCACAAATCATATTTGAAATACATAATCTCAGAGGCTACAAAATCAGATTTGTAATAAAAGGAATTGGTGGCAAAATTACAACAAGGTATTTTGCAGCAAAAAATTGAAGACTTTAAGCTAGAAAATGATGAAATTCTCATATACAGGGGAAGAATTTATGTGTCAAATTCCTAGGAATTGAAAAATATGATATTGAGAGAAAGGCATAATTTATTTTATGTTGAGCACCCAGGTTATCAGAAAACTATTGCAGTTGTCAAGAGACAATATTATTGGCCAGGAATGAAGAAAGAAGTTGTTGATTTTATTGCCAAATGTTTGGAGTTTCAAAAGGTAAAGGTTGAGAATTGACACCCAGATGGGTTGATGCAGCCATTACCCATTCCTGAATGGAAATGGGAAGGTGTAACAATGGATTTCAAAACCAAACTTCCCAGAACAAGCAAGCAACATGATTTTATTATGGTAGTGGTGGATAAGCTTACTAAAGATGCTCATTTTATTCCATTAAATCTCACTCACAAGGTAGCCAACATTGTTGATGTTTATATGAGATAGATTGCTCGATTACATGGTATACCCAAGACAGTTGTGTCTGACAGAGATCCAAAAATTACATCAAAATTTTGGAAGGGATTATTCAAGGGATTTGGAACAAATTTGAATTTTAACACAAATCAGATGGACAAACAAAGAGGATGAATCAAGTTATTGAGGATGTATGTGATGGATAAACCATCAAAATGGGAATACTACCTATTGATCCAAAAAGGATCCAGAGAAGGCTAAGAATAACTCATAACTCACAGAGGCAACTCAGAATGCTCAGAATGGATCCATCAGGTAGAGAAAGGGTAAAAATTCAAAGTTCCCAAAACTCAATGAAAATGGCATGATTGTGAATAGCATGTCGCAAGATTTATAATGATGCAAATGTCTCATAAAATGGAGTTATGGTTTGAAATATATTCGCGGTCAAAGGTGCGGTCAAACAAGGCCAATCGGTAGGGGGGCACATAATCATCTGTACTGCTGACGTCAGCAACTGACATGGCAGTGTGACATCATGATACGAGTTTTTGATGTTATCATGCCATGTGGAAACACCAGAGGCTGCCACATGTCACCCGCCAATGGGCTTTTCAGGGGTCCATGTGGACCAGTAGAAAAGTGTCATGTGGCACCACCCAGGACGTGCCACATGTCAGGTATGGAATAACAGGGTGGAAACATAATAATATAGGTGTACTTATCAGTGGGCACCATGTGGCCCAATCATCGGGTGACACGTGGCATCCCAGATATGCCCAATATTAACTCATGAACAAATTTTGTTTTAAAAATATGGCGGGTCCGTCAAATCTGGTGCACCACGCCAATGTTAGAAGTCGCTTGAAGTACCTCTAGAAGGTACGTTAAACTTATAGGGGATAAAATATATTGTAATATATATATATATATACAACCAACGTTCAAAAATTGAGTCTGGTGGGATTCGACCCCAGAACCTCCGCGATGCCCAACACCTTAACTACTCCACCCATAACCAATGCGCCACATGTGCCACTTGGTATATCCACCAACACTTATTACTTAAAAGGTGTAATCCGCCTAGAGACGGGGAGATGTGTGAATCGTATGGACCTGCAGGCACATATTTCGAGATAGAACTATCATAATTGCAGGTTGTAGAGGGCACGAAAAATGAGACAAAATTCTTCTTGGGACTGGGAGTGTCAGAGTCAGATAGAAGCATGGAGACATTCATGTTTGGGTAATTCGACGCCACGAATTCAATGGTGATGTCTATTTTCTTATCTGAGAATTATTTATGCAGCTTGATTTCAAAATGAGGTATATTTATGTATTTGTCAAATTCTTTTGTTGAGTTAATGAAAGAGCCTACCCATTTGAGAGCAGGACCCGGAGACATATTCCACTAGGGATGAACTCCGTTATCAATTTTTTGCATTCATATCTGATGCTTATGTCTCTTCATTTTTAATTTTTCCCTTCTTTAATGGTGCACTTTAATTTATGCTCATTTAATACAATTCGTTATAATTCATGATGAAAAGATCCCGGATCATGTTGGTATCAGAGAAATCATCTTTGACTTGAATTGTTGAGTGTGGATGCTTACTAGGGCCAAGCATAATCAGGGTGAAGTAACCCTTAATAATTTCAATCCTGAAGTTGGTCGTGTATCCAAAAGGAAGAAAATGGCAGAAGAGGACAAGCGTGTTGAATAGGAGAAAAACTTTCACATGGTCTTTTATCGCATGTCAGAAATGGTCAAGAAAATGTATGGAGATTATGAGAAGAGGATGAAGAAGAAAGGAAAGACAAAGGAGGCACATGCAGATGATGATTCTTCGGTAAACCAAGGGGTTGGAGGAGACCCTCCTGAGCCTCCATCTTCATCTTCGAGTTCTAGTTCTTCTTCCTCTGAGAATTCTCATCATTGTCATCATTCTATCCATAAAGCCTCTTTTAAGAAACCATTATTAAATCTTGATGTAAATTTTGATTTACCTATGTATAATGGAGATGTTAATCCTGAAAAGATAGATAATTGGATCCAACAGGTTGAAGTGTATTGTCATGTCCATCATATTGATGAAGAGAAAGTTAAAGTGCAATTGGCTTCTCTTCGGTTGGAAGGCACCGCTCTTGTATGGTGGGAGAGAAAGATTCATGACATAAGTCTGGTAATATTCTTTCCTCATGGTTGGAATTTAAATCAATGATAAGGAAGCAATTTTATCCATTAGGGTATTTACATAAAGCAATGATGGAATGACAAACTTTAAGGAAAAGTAAAGGACAAATTGTACAAAGTTTCACAAAATAATTTAGGAAGAAATCTCTTGCATTGAATATTCCTTTGGATTCTTATGAAACATTAATAAAGTATATTGGCGCACTTCACAGTTATATTTCACATACTTTTCTCTTGTTTAAACCCACTAGTCTTGATGAAGTTTGTGTGCAAGCCAATCACCTTGAGAACAGGGGGAAACATGTTCAAGAAGATCCCACAAAGAAACCTTCCAATTTCCCACAAAAGAATTTTAAGATGTTTAAAGTGAAGGACAAGAATACAGGTACAGTGACGATAGAAGGAGGAAAACCATCTTGCACTCATCAAGAAGAGCGGTCGCTATGAAGAAAATTGTTGGAAACTACATCCAAAAAAGAAACCAAAATAGTTCGATGGAAAGGAAAAGAAAAAGATTGTTTCTACAGTGCAACAAGATCTTGGTTCCGATTCAGGAGATGAAGTAAAGATCATAACGGTTGGAGTGCAAGGTAAATATTCTCTTCATGCTAGTTCAAGGTGAATCTCATGTTGATGAATGAAAGAGAAATGAGTTATTTCATATAAGAGTTGTATCTAAACATACTAACATAGATACATTATTTGATCTGGGTTCCCAAGTAAACTTAATATCTAAAGTACTTGTCAAGAAAATGGGTCTTGAAATGAAACCACATCTGAAACCTTATCCTCTTGGTTGGGTATGTGACAAAGAAAAACTTAATGTCACCAAACAATCTAGGATCAGATTTGCTATTGCTTCAAAATTGATTGATGAAGTGGATTTGGATGTTGTACCACTTGATATATGTGGCATAGTGTTGGGAAGTCCTTATCTTTATGATAGAAAAGCAGTCTTCTTTCGTCATGAGAATAAATACCACCTTAGTAAGGGGGGAGTGGAATATATTGTTAGAGCTCACAGCATGAGGGTAAATACAACACTTGTTAGTGCAGGGAAAATGAAAAGACTCATAAACACTAAAAAGAGATATGTACTCATGGTATTCAGAGAGAAAGATGTCAGGACATTAGATGCTTTCCAAGGGTGTGATCCATCTCATAAAAATGAATTAATTGATATTGTTTCTAAGTATGATGAAATTTTTCAGGAACCAGATGGATTACCTCCTAAGAGGGAAATCCAACATGAGATACATCTTCAGTAGGATTCGCCTCTTCCTAATGAAGGCATGTACATGATGTCAGTTGTGGATATGACAGAGATCAAGAAGCAGGTGCAAGTATTATTGTCTCAAGGGGTCATCAGGCCCAGTTCATCTCCTTGTGGTTCTGTGATTGTGATGGTGCAAAAGAAAGATGGCACATGGTGATTGTGTGTCGATTACTGGACCTTAAATAAAATCACGGTAAAAAATTGATACCCTCTTCCTCGGATAGATGATTTACTTGATCAATTGAAGAATGTTTTTTATTTCACTAAGTTGGATTTGTGTAGAGGATATCATAAAATCATAGTCACAAAACATGATGCATGGAAAACTGGATTTAAAACCAAACATGGATTGTTTGAGTGGTTGGTTATGCCATTTTGGATTTGTAATGCTCCGACAACTTTGATGCGAGTGATGAATGATGTATTCAGGCCTTTCGTAGATGACTTTGTGATTGTATATTTAGATGACATTCTTATCTTTAGAGGGACTTGGGATGATCATGTGAGGCATGTAAAGAAAGTATTTGATACTTTGCAAAGGGAAAATTTGTATGTAAAATTGTCTAAATGTGAATTTGGTAAGAATTCACTTGTGTAGTTAGGCCATATTGTAGGAGGAGGACAATTGAAAATCGACCCTTCCAAAATTGATGTAATTGTAAATTGGCTTGAGCCAAAAAGTGTAACTGAAGTTCAAATATTCTTAGGTGCATTTCAGTATTGGAGGAGATTCATGCCCAACTTCTCCTACATAGCAACTCCTCTGCATGTCTTAACCAATGTGAAGAACACTTTTCAGTGGGAAGGAAAGAAACAAAAATATTTCGACACTTTGAAGGGGAAGATATGTACCACACCAGTATTATCACTATTTCATATTCAACATCCTTTTGAGATTGATACATATTCCAACGGATACGACATGGGTGCAGTATTGATGCAATATCATAAGCCTATCTGTTACCACTCTGAAAATTTTAACTAGTTTGTTGTTAACTATCCTACATATGATAAAGAGTTGTATGCATTAGTCCAAAGTGTAAAGAAATGGAAGCACTAATTGTTAGGTAAGGAAACAATCATGCATATAGATCACCAACCCTTACAGTATCTTCAAGCATAGACCAAATTGCAACAATCTCGACACTACGGGTGGATGGGTTTCCTAGAACATTTTCACTTGGTACTCAAGTACAAAAAGGGTACAAGTAACAAGGTAGTTGATATTCTTTCTAGACCTCCTATTGTTGCTTCTATTATTTTTAAGAATGATTCTTTATCTCATGATAGATATATAAAACAATATGCCATCGATGAAGATTTTAAAGAAGTATATGCGAAGCTAACCCTTGGTGCACGGGTAGAGAACTATTGTCTACAGGGAAAGTTACTCTACCATCTTGGAAAGTTATGTATTCCTATAGGTGAATGAGTCCATGTAATATGATAAGTTCATACTTCTCTTGTGTCTAGGAATTTTGGGGTAGGAAAAACTATGGCTCATTTACAGAGGTTTTGTTACTGGCCTCAAATGAAAGAAATTGTAACTAAATATGTAAAGGGGTGTGTGAAGTGTTCTACTTGTAAGCCCACTAATAGAAAAATAGGGCTATACTCACCACTTCCTGTTCCATCCCATCCATGGGAAAGTCTATCCATGGATTTTGTAGGGGGTTTATCAATGAACAAAGGGGGTCATGATTACTTTTATGTTGTAGTGGATAGATTTTGTTAGCACTCTGTAAATTTTGTCCAGTTGATAGGAAAATGATAGAGGCATATGTTTCAAACTACTTTAGAGAAGGGCACTAGCCTTCTCAACTCAGAGAGGTCTTTCTCATGTCACTGAGTATTTCTTTGTCAATTAGTGGCTATATTCAGATTGTTTTGGGGGGTTTTTATAAAGTTTGTTGGCAAAGAAGGGGAGGGACTTTTGATACTGAGAGGGGGGTGAATCAGTATCAAGTACGATTTAAAACCTTTTTCAACATATACTTAAACCATTCAACTATATCCAATGAGCAATGAACAATAGTATAAGAGTTACACCAATACACCACAATACACTATGCACAATATATGAGAAATAATCAATAGTTATTGTTCAAGGGAAGTAATGAGTTCCANGAGGGATAAACCTCCAAGAGGAAGATACAATACTCCAATATCAAGAGAGGTTTGACCTCTCCATCCTTTCCCCTTCCTTCCACCCAAGAATATATGAGAGATAATAAAACTTTACATTAAATCATCACCATCAACCAACCATCACTTAGAGCCTGATAATGCTTCCCGAGCCTTCTTCAACTTCTGTAATTCTTCAATTCTTGGAATACTCCGATCCTATAGATAATATTACTCAATGTATTTTGAAACTCCTCCATGTTTCACTCCTTGAATCCTCCCCAAAAAGAATTTATAGAAAGAATGGTAGACTTTATTCAATCCTGGTTTATTCAGGAGAGTGAACTTGTACAGAATTCCCCAAACTCAATATTTAACATCCAATTTAGAAACAAGCACACAAGAAACTAAAGTCCGTACTCTTTCCAATGAAATTGGTCCCACATCATTTGGATTATCTATGAAGAAGTTATGACTGTTTTACTCGGAACACCTGTTTATTGACTGGCTTCAAGACTGGTCAAAAACCCTATCTTCCACATAGTGTATCTCCATAATTATAGAGAATCAAGAGATGAAAATTTTACCACAATTATTCCATCTATCCATGCAATATCAGGGGTCTGGTTGTAGTTCCTCAATTCAAGAGGGCACCTTGACATGTCTTCTCAATACCATAGCAATTTCACCATCTGAATCGAAACAAATTTATAGTGAAAATGGTAATATGACCTGTAAATAACATACCTTAGAACACATCACCAAAAGACTTCATCCTCCCTTGAAATCTGACCTTCTTTACTTTTGTTTTCCTATGAAATTCGACTTGTGTATTAAATGAATGTATAATGATATTTATTTATACCATTTATGTGACTTCCTTTTAGCATTAGGGCCGGCATGACACTTTCTTATTTTGTAATTATTTTCTTTAATTATCTTCAACACCTACATGTACTTCCTTCTTCAATTCACTTTGTCATCTTCAAAAGTTCATTTCTCCTCAACCATGAGGATCCATGTGATGTGACACCTACCACCCGAAACAACATGATGTATACTATCCATCCATGGATTTTGTTTCTGCATGTACATTGTCCTTCATGTCCAAATACCTTCATCAATCTTGCAGTCCAAAACCAATGACTAGGGTTGACATCAATGACAACAACCAATCTTCCAACATTATTCGTATAGGTTGTTACAGATTGATTACAGGTTGATTGGTACATGTTTACATCATTATATCTCAAAGTGATAGTGTGACAGTGGTTCCATCATTCTACTTCTACGTCAAGGTAGTTGGATGGGGCAGGATAGGTGGTTGTAGCCATCTTTCGGTTGTATTCAGAGAACACAGGGTGTTGTAGCCAGCTTCTGGTTGTAGCCAGAGAATTGGGGAGTTGGAGCTTCCCTCAGGTTGTAGCCTGAGAAACTAGGGTGTTGGAGTCTCCTTCCAATTGCAGTTGGAAAACAAAGGAAGTTGGTGCTTCCAATGAATGTAATTATTCAAGACATATAATAAAAAACATTCTGTGGTTATCTCTCGCTTTTGGTTTCCACATAAAAACACTGGTTTACTGTGTATGTGTATGATTTCTCATTTGTTCATTGTTTATTTACTCTGCAATTATTGGATGATAATCCTACACTGATATACCACTTGCATTATATGGTTGAAAAGGTTTAAATTGCTCTATTAGTGATTCACCCCCCTTCTCATTAATCTAACAAAAATATGGTTAAAAATATAAAATAATAAGGAGAGAGATAAATACTTAAAAAAGAGGTGGAGTACAAAGTTTCCCAAATGATTAAAAATGGGGTAAAAGGTTAAGGGTAAAAGGTTAAGGGGAGGTAGGTTTTTAAGAGATGGAATAAATATTCATTAAAAATAAAAAAATAGATGATAAAGAAGAAGAAAAATCAATAAGGAGGAAATAGATAAAATGGATTAAAAGAGGGCGAATTAATAATAATATTATAATGAGAAATTTGATAGTAAAATGTAGAGAAGGATTAAAACTATGGTTAAAATAATAATAATAATAATAATAAAAGGGGAAAATTGTTATTAAGAAAGGTAATGTTTAGAGAGAGATAAATTAGATGCAGTAAATGTAGAAAGAAAGAATAAAGGGAGTTAATATAAATAATGAACTGGTTGGAGTAGAGGGGGAGTTAGGGTAGGAGAGAAAAGGTGATGGGTTATTGATAAAGATGAAAGAAATTAAAAATTAGAATATTTGATAATGAGGGAATATTAAAAAATGTTAGAAATGATGAGTGATTAGAAAAACAAAAAGTATTAGAACAAAGGGAGGTTAATATTCAAGTAATTAAATGTGAAAAGAGATTTNATGTCATCATCCTTGGAGTAGAATCTCTTTTTATTGTTGAGACTTCTCTTTTTATAGTAGCAGTTTTCAACAATATGTCCTATTCTACCACAGTTAAAGAATTTGAGAGGAGACTTACCTTTGTATCTTCCACTTCCCTTCTGAAACCTTCTTACAAAATTTACTATTTCTTCATCAAGGTCTTTATCCTTGTCTTTTGTCTTCTTTATGGCTTTAAAGTCTGCTTCATTGTTTGGCTGGTCACTTTGTGTACCTGTTCTCATTTCATATGCTATAAGAGACACATCTAATTCATCCATTGTCATTTTGGTCAAGTACCTAGTTTCTTCAATGGTGGAGACCTTAGCATCATACTTCAAGAGAAGTGATCTCAACACTTTTTGTACAACCAATGATTCATCGAGATCTTCACCTAATCCTCTGATAGCATTAATAAATTCATCAACTCTAAGAAGATAGGTTGCAATATCTTCCTTTTCATTCATCTTCAAATTTTCAAATTTTGCTCTATGTCGTTGAATCTTGACCTGCTTAACTTTTGGATCACCTTCGTAGATATTCTTGAGTTTGTACCATACCTCTTTAGCAGTGCTACAACCCATCACTTTGCTAGAAATGGTTGGTGCCAATGTTACTAGAATAACATGCCTGGCTTTTGAATTACAACTCATAAGCTTCTTCTCATTTGGATCGGTTGGAGCATTATTTGGGATTACATAGACATTTACAACTGAGTACCAAATGTCTACTCCCAAAGATGTTAGGTAATTTTTCACTCTATCACTCAAGTATGCATAATTTCTTCCATCAAATTTTTGAATCCCATTTGAAATGTGCTCATGGTCATCCATCTATGCTCAGGAATTTCCTTCCAGTGGTTAAACTGTTATGAAGGCAACCTCCTCTGATACCAATTGTTGATACTAAGAGGGGGGTGAATCGGTATCAAGTACAATTTAAAACATTTTTCAAATTATACTTAAACCATTCAACTATATCCAATGAGAAATGAACAATATTATAAGAGTTACACCAATACACCACAATACACCATGCACAATATATGAGAAATAATCAATAGTTATTGTTCAAGGGAAGTAATGACTTCCATAGGTAGCTAC
>SNQJ01S0027455.1:48802-71522 GCA_010110895.2 Picea sitchensis | reverse complement strand
TTGGACATCTTGGATCTGAAATTTTAGTGTGTTTAACAATATTTTGAACCATTGGTCATAGTCCCATATGGTTTCTCCATATTTTTCTTGATATCTTTATCTTAGTGATACACTATGATTCTAAATTAGGATTTTGAAACTCTCTAGGTATATCTCTCTTTATCTCTATCAAGGACCTAGCATGTCCCATTGGCCCAATAGCCTTGTACTTCATGTACCACTTCAAATCTCTTTCTCTAAAGGTGATATCTAGCCACACTATCATAGATGCCTCATTTGTGACTCTTCACAAACTGCTATGGGGAAAATCCCCCTAATCTGGGTCTAGCGACTAGGAAGAGCCTTGACACCTTAAAATATAGAAAATCTTATATTCCTAAACCAAACACAACCTTACAATAATTAAGAGAAGATAAATAACATGGAAATATGTACCTTAAGTCCTTACGGCTATTGTTGATCCCTTTTTATTGTTGTCCATTCCAAGATTGTAGACCTCCTCCCAAAGCTGGCATGAAACAATGTTACAGAACAAACTATAACAGTATATGATTAATTATCAATATTATCTAAAGGGTTACTTATTCATGAAAATATTCATAAACATAAACACATAGACATAAAGATCTAGGACAAGAATTTTTCTCTTTTATTAATAACAAAATTGGAAGTTAGAACCTAAATTTTGTTGGCACCGCTCCAAGAACCTCACCTGGGGTCTTCTACTTTGTCTCCAAATGCGTTATTCCCAATACTATCCTCACCACCAACATGCCAATATAAGGGGAAAGGATGGATGGAAAGGAATGTTGAGGATGAAACTTAGAGCAGAATGCAAAAATCTTGGAATACAAGGGACAAAATTTGGCATAGTTCTCTTTCCTCTTGTTTGATATCTCCAAATGACCCCCCTAGGGCCATTTTTATATGAGAAAATGATGGTTAATTTGTTTCCATAAGAGATACACAAGGTAATATGGTTGCAAAACCTGAGATAGCCCGTAAAATCAGTCGGAAAGTGCAAATTTTATATTTTTTGTCACCTTTTAGAGTACACGCATGTTTTTAGTTATGCAACAAGCGTATGTATGCAGAATTTTAGGCATGAAACAAGCATATGTAAGTGATATACCTATGCAACATGAAGTGCATACCATACAAAAACTTATTTTTTGAGAAGAACTCTGGAAAAAAAGGGTTGGCATATGTATGAATGAGTAGGCCAACATAAAAAATGCATAGAAGTGGCATTTTGAGTTATAACAGATGCCCCCTAATGTGTGAGGTCAAAAGATAAATTGATGGCTGAAATACATTACAACATCTTTAATAAAGTGGGAAATCATTGGAGTCGATTAAACCAAGCGAGTAGTTGTGAGCATGTCATCTGCAATAAGATAATAATAATCATCGACGTGGGAATTACCATGCTTGGGACAAAATAAGCATGGCTTCCAGTCAAGTACAATGCAGATCCATGTCACATATATAGTAATCATGGCTACATAACCAATGTGTATGCCAATACAAAGTGTAGACGTGAATAATACACAATGGATCTACATATAAAAATCATCAGAAGATATATAATTTCATGCAAATCTTCAGGAGGCATTAATGTCTGTGGTCGGAGATGATAGCTTCATAAATCAAGCAACAACTTAAAGATCTTCAAAAATTAGGTAGGATTACAATAGTAGTATAAGAATCACTACTATGAAGTCTTCGACATGTCGTCGGGGAAATACTGGAGGACCTTGATCATCAGGAACTGAACTTCACTCATATTGGATGTGAACTTGACAAGACTCTCAGGATGGTTGACTCATGAAGGTCAAGAGAATTATCATAGAATTGTCAACCCAGGTTGCAATAACTCCCCTTGGACAGGAGAACAGAAAATGAAAATACTTAGGCAACATGTTATTGACATAATTATGTGGCACAACAAGCACCACAAACTCTCCATATGTTTGGAAGAGTAACAAAATGGAGGAGGACACAACTCCATGTAACAAGAACAACTTTCTAAGGCCATACTAGATCCCAATGCTTACAGAACAAATGGAAGGATGTGCTTTTTCCAAGGGTGACTAGATTGCTTCCAACAAAAGAGAATGTTTCCCCATCCCCTCTTTTTGGAATATTTGTTTTTTTTGTATTTTTCACATATTTAATGAGCTTGAAAAGAAATAAAAGAATTCTACGTTACAAAATTGGAACGAGTGTCGCGGGAAATAAAACTGGTTCTAATCTCATGGAACATACTAATGATCAGTGCAAGAAGACATGTGCAAAATAAGGACACTCGGTAAAATTCCTCCACTTGTCAAGGTGTCAGATTGCAGGGGGGGAAATGCTACAAGGCTTTCATCTAAGGAATGCTCTAAAGGTCCAGTAATAGTAACATGAAGCTGGCATTAGGCCAAAGATGCAATCATGAGACATGTGATGTGATTATGGCATGACACAATGAGACTCCTTCCATGTAAAGTTTTATGAGCCCAGATAAGGTAAGCTCGATGGTTTTTCACTTTTATAGAGTCCGAAAAACACTAAAATAAGACTCCATAGTGATATTTTTCGTTAGGTTAGTCTCTAGGGCCCAAAAAAGAATAAAATCATACCAAGGATAACTCTTATGGTCACTAGGGCTAGAGTATTCCTTTTTCGTACTTAGTACATTTGGTTCAGAAAAGGGTTAAAATTCTACTGAAAGGACGTCTCTTCAAAACCATTTTAACGAGTGTGATAGAGACAAGATCACTCGACTATATTTTGAATTTAAGGAGTCTGAAAAGAGATTAACTATGGACTCACTTGTCCTTTTTTGTAATTTAGTGGTTTGAGACTGAAAAAGTATTAAACATAACTTAGGAGAACTCTCCAGGCGATACATGTCTCCCAAATCATACATTTTTCCTAGGTAATCTATTGGTCGGAAAAAGAGTTAAACTTATGTGAAATAGATATTCCTTCTAGACCAATTAACGACTATGAAAGGAACAAGGTCACTCGATGATATTTTCTTGTTTAGGGAGTCTGAAAAGGGCTTACAGAAGACTCCAAGGGGTTTCATTTTTTGTAAATAATCTCCAAGGCTCGAAAAAGAGATAAACCAAAACTAGGGAGAATGGCCCTTTTTCGCAAATTTAGTCCCTCAGGCCCGAAAAAGGGTTAAACTTACACCTGAGAATACTCTCATAGTGAATCTTATCTCCTAGGGTGTACCTTTTTAAAAAAAATATCCATCCAGACCGAAAAAGGGGTAAACTATCATTGGATAGATGTTCCTTCAAATTTCACTTTGACGAGTATGAAGAGAAAAAATATTGCTCGACAATATTTTCAATTTTAGAGAGTCTGAAAAGAGATTAAAGAAGACTCCAGGGGGCTCCTTTTCTTAATTAATATGAACGAGGTTGAAAAGGATAAATAAATTCTCTTTAGATGTCACTTTCATAGTTTAAGTGATCTTGAAAGACAACAAATCATGCTCTTGGGGAGTCCCATGGGTATAGGCTAGAAAAACAATGAAGGAGGAGGATGAGGCTTCAACAAAAAGTCATGGAGAGACTAAACAGGACTCACATGCCTATGAAGTACTTTGACATGGGCATCAAATGGAAAACAAGGCTCTAACTAGGATGCCCATGGAAGGAAGGCTCTACCACATAAAGTACTACACACTTATCAGCAAATACAGTTAGTGTCGTGATTCAGTGGGGCTAGGGCCAAATATGAACCAGAAAATGAATAATGCAAAAAATGCAAGTAGGGAAAAGTATAACCTATATTCCATTTTTGAGGTCAACACCTATCAGAATGGATCGATACAATGAACAAATGTCAAAGAAAATAATGTCTCCAAGATCCTGCATATAAAGCCAATAACACTCATCTAGAAGTTAATAAATATAATATAGATAGAAACTTCAGAAAATAAGAGGCGTTATTGAATACAAAACTTAAAAATAAAAAAAATTGACTGTACAATATGGTACAAGGCACCGCACAACCTTATGACTCATGCATAGAACTGGTTCAAGTAGAGCCCACTGCTATGCTCTAACCAAGACTCTCTTCGGTAGTCAACCTAGAAAGTCTCCAAAAAGGGAAGAAAACATAGACCACGGTGTAAGTCTTCCCACGATATATAGTTTGTATTCATGTCTTCAAGGATAGCCTCATCTGAATGCAACTAAATATCTGAGAAATAACGTGAACGAGGGGTATCGACAGTCCCAAAGGGTGAAGAAAACTGGCCATATTCCATATGACGATGGAGGTTTTGGTCAAGGTTGGTAGATTCTATCGGTGAATAATCACAAGCACAAAGGCTTGAGGATATACAAACAATGAGATCAAATGAAAAAGGAAACTCGAGATCACTTGGACCAAGAGGAGGAAGCAAGGGCTCCCATGCCCCCATTTGATAAATCAATGGATCAATTGTTGAGACCAAGTATCGAGAATGAAAACATGAGTGAACAATTTCCTTCTTAGTAGCACTTGAACACCGAGGATAAGATGCCACATAATTTACCTATGGCGGGGTAGAGTCTACACAAATACTAAGAACATATAAAGGGCCAGCCTGAACTAATGTTGAAATAGGATGGTGATTATCAGATGTCAGTTGGTCGATAATGAAAATGCTTCCATTGTGAGGGAAATTCATCACTCAGAAGAGCATAAACACCACAACATTCATAGAATATACATAATCACGCCTAAGAAGCATATTGAAATCTGATGGGCCTTGCACCACTATAACATTGACAAGGGAAGTCTTCGCACCTAAAAGAATAGGAAACTAAGGAAGAATCCCCAAATATTCACTAGGACATCTATTAAAATCCAACATCTCATGCATATAAGACACAAGCTCGAGAGACCCCAAAGATTTCCAAGCCAATGAGGATAAAATACTTGCAAAGGATCCTTCATCCACAATACATCAGTAAATTTTTTTTGAATTAACTTCAACGCTTATTTGAAAATGTGTAGAATAATTAAGGCAAGGTTCAACAAAGTCATTCCAATGAAAGGAAACCATCCTACGACTTGGATGGGGTGTGATCGAAGTAAGTAGAATTCCCCCTTTTTCTGAAAGTACTAAACTAGAAATGCTAAAAACATAGTCAGTAGAAACATCACTCCTAATCAGAAGAGTGGCATCAACCAAATATTTCATTAGCATGACCACTTTGGTATACTTGACACTCTCCAAGAGAAGAGTGGGATCATTCTAATATTGCATCAGCGTGACCACTTTGGTAGACTCGACACTCTCTAAGAGAAGAGTGGGATCAGCTAAAGATTGCATCGGCATGACCACTTCTTCAACCACTAGCTGAATAATATGTGATACAACATGGTATGAAGGTTCATCACCCCCCAAAAGAGGAGTGCGATCAACCGAAGATTTCATCAAGATGACCACTTCATCAACCAAAGGATGAATATATTGTGGGGAAACCAAAGAAGACTCGGAATCAGAAGAGCTTGCAGACATGGACCACAATCTTCGTGCCTCTAGAATGACAGGTCATAGATGAGTAAGGTGATATCCCTTGCAAACTTACAAGGAAACTTAGGCTTATGTCCTATCTGTCTAGGTTTCTGAATAGAATCAATGCCCCCAGCATGTCTTGCAGTGGTTGGTTTCATATCTCCAACATGATTTGCATAGGTGGGTGATTGGTCGATAACATGACTCGTAAAGGCTACATAACTATCACCAGTATGACTAGCAGTGACTGGAATTTCCCCCCCAGCATGACTTACAGAGGTTGGTTTCTTTCCCCCAACATGACTTATAGAGGCTAGGTGTTGGTCTTCAACATGACTTGCAGAGGTTGATGACCTATATCCAACATGACTCGCAGAGGTTGGTGATTTCTTCTTCTTATTCTTCCTCTTTCTATTTCGTTTAGACTTTCGATTACTAGTAGTTATTCTTTCACCAGAGAAGGCAGAAGGAGGAGGAGAAGACTTTGTTGATGAAGGAACATCAACATGCTTCCCATGACATAAGGTGCTTAATTGAGAAGCTTCAAGAGAATTTAGGACATTTGGAATGGTACCCAACCAAACCGGTAGTCCCAGATTCAACCCATGGATGTACAAAGTGGCCATCAAAGGGACACCAACGTTTCCAAAAATAGGACAATCACAAGAATCCCCTTGCAAAGGGGTTCCTTGGTTGGTATCATCAGTAAATTTGGCCATGAATATATTATGCATAGGTTCTTCCCTTGCAGGATTGTTCAATTTCATAAA
The DNA here is from genome assembly GCA_010110895.2 of Picea sitchensis. NCBI lineage: Eukaryota > Viridiplantae > Streptophyta > Pinopsida > Pinales > Pinaceae > Picea > Picea sitchensis. The sequence continues at coordinate 65,237 of SNQJ01S0027455.1, read as the reverse complement.
AGTCTCACACACTTACTCTGGTAAATCAGTGGTATATAAATATATGCCTATAAGGAGAAGGCTCCACGTTTCTAAGAAGAATACCCAAAATTCCTCACGACTGACGGAGTGGGAGGTCTCCCAACTTAGGTCAGAGACCCAAAGAAATGACTAACTAACTCGCTATGCAAAACTAAGGAGCATAGAGCACACCACTAAAAAGTCCCTAAATATAAATCAAGCAAAAGGTAGGAAGAACAATTACGCCAACCAACACTAGAGAAACTTACCGATGCAAGTGTAACTCAAAAACGGAAAATCCCTCTAGGTATACTCTGCGAAGAATGATTCGACGTCTATAATAGGTACCATGGTATGCCCCCGCAGTCACCAGTGTAAGTACCTATAAAAATGCAACTAATTTTCCAACTTGTGTCTAGTCACCAAGCAGGTACAATCGATAGTCAGGCAGATCATATTAGCAGGATAACTATGTCTGAAGCCTTTCAAGGGTATTGAAAGGAAATGGTATGGAAGAAAACTGAGGATCTCGAATAGATTCGAGGTCCATGAAGCTCTGTAGTCATATGCAATCAACAGAATCCCAAGAATTACCCTCAAATACGATCCCCACTATGCTTGGTCTGGCTTTGGAGGCGTTATTTCCTCTTCCTTTTGTCACGCGACCTTGTATTTAGCCCCTCTGTTAGAGGGGGTTCCTGGATAACTTTTAAAAGAACTAGACTTCAACACTCCTTAACTCAGACTCTTAAATTTTTTTAGTGGCTTTAGAGAGTTTCCTCTCCGCACTTAATCCAAGGCCTTAAATCCTAGTCTAATTTGTGTACCCTCCAAACAAAAAGGTTTAATTGATTTTAAATTAAGCGTTCATTTTAGTGTTTGTTTTTACTCAAAGGGTATGGAAGTGCAACTGATGTTGTTTGAGACTCTTGAAAAAATGAAACTTATAAGAACATTAGCAAATAAAACTTTACATTAATCCTTCAAATGAAAAAGAGTTTCAAGAAATAAAATGCATGAACAATCCTTCAAACCTAATGATGCCATATTTTCTCCTTTCCATGCAAAATGCACAATGTGACTTTCGAGTGAAACAAAAGAGAAAATGAAAGGATTTTCTTTCTTATTTTTCTATTGAAATTCTTTCAAGATGGGAAGAAAACACAACCTTATGATAATTTCTTTTTCTTTTTCAAGTAACAATGCAAAGCAATGCAAAGAAAGAAAGAGACCTAAATAACATAAAAACTAGGTTTTTTTTTTTCTTTCAATCAAAGAAAAACTAACAAAAGATGCTAAAATAAATTGCAAAATACATGATTCATGGCCCCCCTAGTCATGAGGGGGAATTTGTTTTTAAAATGCAACTCATTTTTCTTAAAATTCAAGCTAAAAGTAAGCCAAAAATTCTTGGAAACACAAAAAGACAAAGAAAGCTACACGAGAGGATTTATTTGCAATTTCATAAGCAATCTGAGCCTTGAACCTAGCCAAAAAATGGTCAACAGGGCCCTCTCAAACTCAAGAAGATCTGAGGAACCAAAGGTTTCCTAAAAGAAAAGGAAAGTTTTTGAGAAAACCCCTCAAGATGACAGGAACGCATGTTATGCACAGTCAGTCTGTGTATGTATGTGGGTTGTGTATATAGCAGAACATGTATGTACACGGTTTGGGTATAGAACAGGGAACCTACATGACTAAAAATTCTCTAAAAAGAGAAGGATTCAGACAGAACACCCAAATCAGAGAAGCTTGTAAGCACCTGGAAGGTGACCAGAGACCCAAACAGACTTAGAACACTAAAAAAAATAGGAGTTCAATCCAAAAAAAAATCTCCTAACAATATCCTAGAGAGACTCCCGAGTGCAGTCACCAATTCTGCTATGCGGAAAATCCCCATAATCTGGGTCTACCGACTAGGCAAAGCCTTAACAACTTAAAAAATAGAAAAGTTTATATTCTACCCCAAACCAAACACAACCTTACGATAATTAAGAGAAGAGAAAGAAGATAGAAATGTGTACCTTAAGTCCTTATAGTTGTTGGCGATCCCTTCTGATTGTTATCTATTCCAAGACTGTAGGCCTCCTCCCAAAGATGGCTTGAAACAATGTTACAGAACAAACTATGGCAACATATGCTTAATTATCAATATTATCTGAAGGGTTATTTATTCATGAAAAGATTCATAAAGATAAACACATAGGCATAAACATCTAAGACAAGAAGTTTTCTCTTTTATTAATAACAAATTGGAAGTTACAACCTGAATTTTGTTGGCTCCGCTCCACGAACCTCGCCTAGGTTCCTCTACTTTTTCTCCAAGATCACTATTCCCAATATTATCCTCACCACCAACATGCCAATATAAGGGGAAAGGATGGATGGAAGGGAATGTTGAGGATGGAACTCAGAGCATAATGCAGAAAGCTTCGAATACAAGGGAGAAAATTTGGCAGAGTTCTCTTTTCTCTTGTTTAATATCTCCAAATGACCCCCCTAGGGCCCTTTTTATATGAGAAAATGATGCTTAATTCATTTCCAGAAAGGATGCAAGAGGTAATATGCTTGAAAAACCTAAGGTGGCCCATAAACTCTGTCGGAAAGGCATATTTTACATTTTTTTGTCACTTTTTAGAGTACACGCATGCTTTTAGTCATGTAGAAAGTGTATGTACGTAGGATTTTAGGCATGCAACAAGCGTATGTACGCTCTATTCCTATAAAATAGGGCATGTATACCATACAAAAACTTATTTTTTGAGAAGAACTCTGGAAAAAAGGGTTGGCAAATGTATGAATGAGTAGGCCAACATCAAAGATGCATAGAACTGGCATTTTGAGTTATAACACAAACCATATATCTTTACATGTAAACCAATGTTATTTTGCATCATCTCTTATCATCCCACGAAACAAAGGAATCATCATAGTTGTGTCTTGGTTTTCCATACTCGATCTAGTATTGTGTCCTCCCAACTAACTACTAGTTGTTGGTGATACTGATACTGATACAAATGCTCTTCCTTGAAAAGTATTGTTGACTTCAACTTCTTCTTCACTTGTATCTTCTCCTTCCCTTTCTTCTACACATTCTTCTTCTAATCCTATCTCCATGGTTTCTTTATTTCTTTCTTCTTGATAACAAATGCATGAGGGGGGTGATTTAAAGAGGGGATTCCTCCATCTTCTCTCCAAGGATGATTTTAGGGGCTAAATTTCGCTCATGGGCTAATTTTCCATGGTTTTTCCCCAAAAAAAATTCGCTATTCTAAAAATGATTTGCCCAAATTCTATAGGATAAAATCATTTTACGTTAAAAATCACCAAAATTTTATACAAATTATATAAAATCCTTAGAAATATGAATATTTTTGCAAAAATATCGCCAAACATTTATAGTTTTCATATGAAGGATTAGTAAGATTCGTCGAGGTTTCTACATTTTAAAATAAATTCCCATCCTTAAAATCATCCCTGATTCTCTCATTGTCTTCGATGAGGGATCCAAAAGAGTGTCCTACCTATAGTCGCGCAATCCCACTTACAATTTATTAGGCCTCTTCTCCTTCTCAAAGCGGTCCATTAACATATTTTGCTACGTTGGCGCTACTACTCTATTCCCCGTCTTCCTCTAATGTGATTACATCTCTGATCATCAAAGAATATCTGAATTCATCTTCTTCGACCCTACTCCCACTACTTCTCACATCCTCACTTGATACCATACTCCTAATTCCATGTCTCTTTGACATAATCTCTACTTCTGCACTTATCTCTCATCCTCACTTGGTTGATGACCCTACCAATTTTTAATTGGTAATCTCCTTTCCCAGGGACTCTAGAGCCACAATGAGGTTGTATGAAAGGTACAATAATATAAATTAAGAAGAGAGTGTAGCCATCAAACTTATGAAATCCCCACCTCAAGAACATCCTATATTAGACCAAAATCAACAATAATTCACCAATAAAAAAAAATTCATTATGAAAACCATCCAACATTAGAGAGAAACAATTGTGTGAGCTCTCTACCTCAAGCCTTCTTTTATAGGCTTTGTGGCTCAAGTGACTAGTCTATTTCATAAAAAAATATGTAGTTTTTATAATTACTAATTAACTATTATTCACCCACCCATGTGTCACTGACATGCACAAGTTCATAACTAATTTCTCTTTTAAAAATATAAAATAATGATTATTCATAGAGAGAAAAATGTGTGTGAGCTCTCTAGCTCAAGTCTTCTTTTATAGGCTTTGTAACTCAATTGACTTGTCCATTTCATGAAAAATTATGTAACTTTTTTAATTACTAAATAGGTATTATTCACCCACCAAGGTGTCACTCACATGCATAAGCAAATAATTAATTTCTCTTTTAAAAATATAAAATAATTAGTATTCATCTCCCAACTACTACTCTTCATATTTTAACCGCTAGATGTTTCTTTGATATCCTCCTCTTTTCCTATTTAAGTGAGTACACTTGTAGTCACCACTTTATGAAAGATACAATATTAAAAATTAAGAAGACAGTATAGTCATCAAGATTACAAAATCCCCACCACAATCACAGACTACAACAGACCAAAATCAACAACAATTCAGCAATAGAAAATTTTAGGTTACAATAAACATCCAATATTATGGATCAAAATGTGTGTGAGCTCTCTAGCTCAAGCCTTCCTTTAGAGGATTTTTAGCTCAAGAAACTTGTTCATTTCATGTAAAATTATGCAATTTATTTAATTACTAATTACCTATTCTTCACCCACCCATGTGTCACTTACATGCACAACCGCATAATTAATTGATCTTTTAAAAATATAAAATAATGATTATTCATCACCAAACTACCACTCTTCCTATTTTCAATTATATATGTTCCCTTGATCTCCTCCACTTTTCCTCTTCGAGTGAGTCCACATGTAGTCACCAATTTATGAAAGGTACAATACTAGAAATTAAGAAGATAGTGTAGCCATCAAAGTTATGAAATCCTCACCTCAATAACACTCTATAATAGAACAAAATCAACAAAAATTCACCAATAGAAAATTTTAAGTTACAACAACCATCCATCATTAGGGAGATAAAAGTGTGTCAACTCTAGCTCAAGACTTCTTTTATAGGCTTTGTGTCTCAAGTGACTTGCCTATTTCATCCAAAATTATGTAATTTTATTAATTATTAATTACCTATTATTCACTCACCCATCCGCCACTCACATGTACAAGTGCATAATTAATTTCTCTTTTAAAAATAAAAAATAATAATTATTCATCACCCAACTATTACTCTTCCTCTTTTCCCTTTATCTCCTCATATTTTTCTATTTGACAGAGTGCACATGTAGTCACCACTTTATTTTAATTAAATCCTCTCGTTAGTATTTCACAAGTAAATTTGAATTTGAATTCATTTTTTTTCTTTTTCTCCTCATTTTATGGATGTACTACTTTTTAATTTTAAAATTAATTAAAAGAAGTTTTTTTCTATTTCATGCACATTTCTAAATGAATCCACTTTTCTAATAAATTTTAAATATAAACTAATTTATTTTTCATTTTTACTAATTTTCAATAACCTATATGCTCAATCAAGAATTTGCTCATTTACTTAACATTCCCAATTTAAATAAAATGCATATTCTGGTTGAATATTTTTCTTTTGTATACATAATAACTATGATTGACACCAATGGTGTTATTCTTATCCATGTCAGTAAAGTGATACCTTTTAATAAGAACCAAGGGTGGAATGTTCATTTTTATACCAAGGATGTTATTTTCCGTGACTTTCAAGAACTACTTTTCGGTAAGTACATATGGTGCCATGTTAAAACATACCCTTCAAGAATCCAATTTACTTTAATGGGGGGATGGTATAATGGTTGAGACCAAATTAAATCAATTGATTCCTACCTTGTTGAGTGACGAATGATCACTCGGGAATAAATATGGCGTGCCTTATTGTGTTCCCATCAACTAAACATTGTGAGTGATCGAATATGTGACCTGCCATCATAGCAACATGTAACTTCTAGGTAAAAACATCATAAAAATTTTAACACAGAACATGCAAAAAGAGTGATAGTAGGTGGAAGTATGAACATTATTCCTCCACTCTTGGTGTTACTATGCACATCTTCCATACAACCCCATTACCCATGTGTGGATTAATTGACAAGCATATACCCTATGCTTACACACACTAAAATGAATACATTAAATAATCTCATAATCATAAATAAAAAACATACCATTAGTCACATAATATATAATAATTTCTTAACTCAAAATAAATTCCATACAATATAAATGCAATCTCACATCAATGTGGACCTAAAGTTTTCCTATCACACTTGGCAAACCATTAATAATATATATATATAATCATGTGGATCAATACCATCATTTATATCATATAATTTTACAATTTATATATTCATGATTATCATATAATCATTAAAAAAAAAACTCATTCAAAAATACAAATTCATAAATTAAAGTGAATCCAAAATAATTAAAAAAATTTAGTTTTATCATAACATATGCTAATAAACATGATCATTTGTAGTCAAAATGTCCCCAAATAATATGATCAAATCAATCAAACTATTCAAAGAAAAAGAGAGGACTACACAAATATGCATCTTGTTTAGAACATCTATGTTAANTTAGTTTTATCATAACATATGCTAATAAACATGATCATTTGTAGTCAAAATGTCCCCAAATAATATGATCAAATCAATCAAACTATTCAAAGAAAAAGAGAGGACTACACAAATATGCATCTTGTTTAGAACATCTATGTTAAATACAACGGATTACAAGGTGATAATGTACCAGTTGGTGAAGAAGAAAGAAGTTCAAGAGCTTATTTTAAATAGCTTCAAAAGTTATGAAATAATTCAATGTCATTTCAATGTCAAATGATTCAAGAAGAAGTAAGATAGTTAGAATTCAATTGCAATATTTAATAAACTATGTTTCTAGAGTCATAGGGAAAACAATGGAAATAACACTAGTAACTATAGCAATGGATGCTCGGTGATATATTCACCTCATTAGTCTGATTCATTTAGTTTTGGTAGTGTCAATGGTATTTCTAAGAGAGATGGCATTGGAATAAGTAGAATGGTTGTTAAAAAGATGGACAAGGATTTTTTTGGAGCATTAAAACAGTAAGAAAAAAGCAAATAGTCCTGATATTTTTAAGACCAAGTGGACTATTATCAGACTATTATCCATCGCTTTATATGCTTGATAACATTTTATTTTAAATTTAAAAGAATTTCTAAATGAAAAATCTTTTTATATTTATGAATAAGATTAAAGGGTTTGGTACAAATTCATTTCTAATGGAAACCATGTATTGTTTTCATTACTATCTAGTTTATTATCAATCTTAATTTGTCATTTAAGAATTAAATCTAAGTTGAAATTTTCATTACACAGTAAATTCATTTTAATTATTTCATAAAAAAAACTAGATTACAAAAAATAGGTCATAACTATAGGGTTCTACATTTTCATTATTACCTAATGGATAACCTCAAGTGCGTGCATTTGATAGGGCTACTANAAATTTTCATTACACAGTAAATTCATTTTAATTATTTCATAAAAAAAACTAGATTACAAAAAATAGGTCATAACTATAGGGTTCTACATTTTCATTATTACCTAATGGATAACCTCAAGTGCGTGCATTTGATAGGGCTACTAGAAAATAAATACATAATAAATAGACACAAAATAACTAAATACTATGTAATATGAATTTAATTTAATAATTTGTTCAGTAATAATCAAAATAATTTTTTTATCATAATTCTACAAACTTTAAACTATTAAACATATAAAGAATAAATGAAATTTAATATTTAAAACTATTAAACATATAAAGAATAAATGAAATACAATATTTAAAATTATAAAGAATTAAAACAAAAACTCTGAAAAAATTTAGTATATTGTATTTCATTAAATTTGATATTTAAGTTATATTAAAATAACAAATTATGATTAATTTTTTTAAAATTATAATTATATAATCTTTTATTAAATTTAAATTTATTTTATTTTTTATTATAAATTTATATCAGTATTAAAAAGTTTATTTGTATATTTTGATGAAGTTACTAACCACAAAACCAGTAATAAAATAAATACTAAATAATATAAATTTAATTTAATAAGTTATTGCAAATTAATAATGTTTAACAAAAACTTTTTATTATATTTCTACAAAACTAAAAATATTAAACATATTAAGAATAAATGTAAAAACAATATTCAAAAATTTAAAAAATTCAAAAAAATATATAAATACAATATTCAAAGTTTAAAAAAAAATAAAAAAAAAACTCTTAGAAATTTAGTATAAACAAAAGCTCCTTCTAGAGATTTAGTATTTCCCTGCATTTGGCATTTTAATTATATTAAAAATAATTAATTATAATTAAACTCTCTAAACCATAATTCCATTAAACTCTCTAAACCATAATTCTAGATAACATACAGAGAATAAATGTAAATACAATATTCACACAGTTAAAAATTTTACAACAAATACAATATTCACAGATTTAAAAATTTAAAAACAAAAACTCCTNAATACAATATTCAAAGTTTAAAAAAAAATAAAAAAAAAACTCTTAGAAATTTAGTATAAACAAAAGCTCCTTCTAGAGACTTAGTATTTCCCTGCATTTGGCATTTTAATTATATTAAAAATAATTAATTATAATTAAACTCTTTAAACCATAATTCCATTAAACTCTCTAAACCATAATTCTAGATAACATACAGAGAATAAATGTAAATACAATATTCACACAGTTAAAAATTTTACAACAAATACAATATTCACAGATTTAAAAATTTAAAAACAAAAACTCCTTAGAAAGGTTTAGTATTTCTCTAGATTTGGTATTTAAATTATATTAAAAATAATTAGTCATGATTAAGCTTTCTAAAATCATAATTCCAAAATCTTATATTGAACTTTTATTTTATTTTTTTTCATAATTCCATCACCTTATATTTAACTTTTTATATTTTATTTTATTATAAATCTATGATGTGGTTAAAAACATTATTTCATATATGTAAAATGTTTGTATATATTTATAATATAATATTATAAAAAAATAATTATTGAAAAGACATTCTTGGTATCTGTAAAGTGATTTCTTATAAATCTCTATGGTCCTTAAGACGTCCATTCATATATGTGGATTGTTTATATATAAAGTGTATGCCCATTCATATATGTGGATTTTTTATTGTTTATATATAAAGTGGTTATGAAAAAACTTTAACTTATTTGTATCTTTATTGTTACTAAAATATATAAATATCTATTAAGATGTCCATTTATATATGTCGATTGTTTATATATAAAGTGGAAGTCCATTGAAAAAAGAATCATTTGGTTAGGAATCTGATTGAAGATTAGCACAAGGGTTTAATGGAGGATTTGATTAGAGGTTTCGATCCTAGAGAGGTTCAGAGAGTTCGATGGGAGTCTGTACTCTGGAATCTGGTGGAAGTGGAGGTAATTAGTGCTTAGGAGATGAGGGTCTTGTCATAAGGGGCCTTGAGAGGATCAAGTTGGTACAGATAGGTTCTAGGTTAGGGTTTTTTGTTTTTAGTGGATGACTTGGCAGGAAGTTACAGTGATGGAGAGTGAAGTGAAGGCACTAGCAGAGGGCTTGGACGACGATTTGTGGTGGAGTCAGGCTTGCATTTTAAAGCCATATGATGAGTATTGGGGTGAGTTAAGGAGGAATAGACTAGTGCAAGGTCAGGTTGATGTGAGCAAGGTCATGCCTGAGGCGAAGGAGGCATGTGGCGTTGATCCAAAGGGACACTTGGTTTTGGGTGATTGAGCTTCCACACTCAATTGTTTTCCTCGAGCTTTGGGAAAGGGGGGAAACCTTTCCATATTTACAAGATATCCTTTGTCGTGATTGCATCTGAAGTCGGAGGCTAGCGAGGATGCTATAGAGTCGGGTGAGAGCAGACGCATTGAGGAAGATAGGGTTTGGGGGGAAACGACAAGCACTGCTTCATGCATGAACGATAGATCTTCTGCTAGACTCTTAGGGGGTACTATTTTAGTGGAGGGAAAGCGGGAGGAAAGGCCAGGGAATTTGTCATGAGGGGGTCCTGAGATTGGAAGGAAGGAGGTGAAGGTGTCTAGTGCATGTCACAGTGTAAGGAAGGAGGTGGTTGTTAGCTCGAGTTTGAAGGATTGGAGAGTGAAAAAAGAGAAGGTTAAACTTTTTCTTGGGAGGGATGTTGGGATGGACAAAGAAGGTATTCTTGTGCAACAACAGCTGGTGGGAAAGTTTATCTATTGGGTGTTGGGAGCTAAGGAAATCCATAATTGGGTAGAGGAACTCTGGAAACCTAGACTCAAATATATACCATTTGTGTTCATTTTGTGTAAAGGGTGGTTTTGTTTTCTTTTTAATTCGTCGGATGACACATCAAAGATCCAGAAGCAATTTTGGGTGGTAAACAATGGTAGTCTTATGATATCCCATTGGCACTGTGATTTCAATCTTGAAAGAGAGGTTGTAAGGCTCAAACACCTGTGGGTGACTATGCCTGGTCTCCCACTTTATTTATGAAATATGGAGGTGATGAAGGAGATAGGGAATGTACTAGGGAGATTCCTCTATGTTGATCCTACGCATTTGGTGGGTTATGATAGGAGGATGGGAAAAGTTTTGGTGGAGTTTGATTTAGTTGATGGCTTGTCGGCAGAGATTGAAATTAGTTGGGGGGGATCTGCAATCCTTCAAAGGCTTGACTTCATGGGTGTTCTGTTTAGATGCCTCGTTTACAAGGAAACAAGTCATTTGAAGTATCAATGCAAGGGGGGTGATAAAAGAGCTCTGCATGGCAGTTTTGTTGAGTGTGTTGAATCTGAGAGTGTGGATCTGATTTAGTCCAGTGAGGATTGGAGTGTCAACCTGACTGTTGTGGCTAAGGAAAGTGATTTGGAACCTGGTAATTTGAAATCTGACTGCTCAAATTTATTTCATTTTAAATCTTCTTGTATTAGTGAATATGTGAAGGTTATTGGGGAGGCTTTTACTTTGATTAGTGGTGGATCCTGTGTGGGGAGGCGTTCGGTTTTAACCTTTGTCATACCTATTCCTATGGAAGGTTGTAATTCGAAGGGTAAGGTAGGCCATGCGTCTGATCTCACTGTAGCAGTGGAGGGATTAGGGAGGTGTCGGGAGGACAAGGAAAACTTTCTAGAGGGTGGGGGAGAGGTACTGTGTGCTGTAATGAGGAAGGAATTGATAGAGTTAGAGAAGGGCAAGGATTTTTCTATCTATGGTAGGATTTTTGCGGGTTTGGAGGAGAGACGGGAGGTACTTTCTATGAGAGGGGGGAATGTGTTGAAAGAAAAGAAGTGTTTACCTCTGGGAGATTCGGTGGATGGTAGAATTAGGTCGGATGTTATTAGAGAAGGGTTGGGGATAAAGGGAAGAAGTATTGGTATGTTTGTAGAATTATATAGGAGCTCGATATTAGGATAGATAACTGAGCTTCCTTCTGATATAGGATCTAAAGATTTTGTGTTGGTGAGGTCATAGGTTTCTCTTGAAGAAGTGTGTGTTGGGTCTCGAGCGGCAATTGTCGGAGATCCTATACCTTATGTGGGGGTTGATCAGATCCCCTTTACTAATATTGATAATTCAATAGTTAGCTTGATCCCCTCCTATCGATATATTTTGAATAAAGTTCCCTTGCCAATCTTCATAGGGGGGGAGCCTGAGACTTGGAGGTGTGAGAAGAATTCCACTGAGGGTCTTTCAAAGCCTATGATTTATGTCCTTACGCGGAGAGAGAGTTCATTGGTGAAAGGAGTTGTGTTAGGGGGTTTAGAGAAGGAATTTTCTCTGCTCCATACAAGAAGTGCAAACAATTTAAGGAGAGAGGAGATGATTGGAGGTAATTCTTGCTCCATTTTGGTTGACGGACCAAGGGCACTTAGAGATCAAAAATCCCTAGCAAGGGTTAAGAAATGATTGTGGCTTCTTTGAATATCAGAGGGGTAGGGGGAAACTCAAATTACTTATCCCTAAAATGATTTTTAGAATTAACCAAGCTTGATGTATTACTCATACAAGAAACTATGGTATGTGCTACTAAAGCCAGAGTTTTGTTTGTTAAGCTACTTCCTCATTGTTTCTTTTGTGGGGTGGACTCCCTAGGCCTTTCTGGGGGGATTTAACTGCTTGGAATCCAAGGAAAGTTGACTTCTCAACATTCCTGACTCCTGTAGGAATCTTGCTAGAAGGGACAGTAAAATACTTGGATATAAGATTGAAGGTGATTAATTACTATGATCTGTACTCAGATAGAAAGGATTTATGGGAAATTTTAAAGAGAGATGGTATTGTTAAAGAACAAAAATTGATATTGGGAGGTGATTTAAATTTCACTACCTCCTATAGAGAAGTGTGGGGAGCACATGCCAGAGCAGATCCATTGCAACCATTTTTCAGTCAATTGATAGAAGAAGAAGTGATGGTGGATGTTGATCCTATCCAAGTTCTTCCTACTTGGAAGAATAGCAGAGGAGGTCAGGACTATATAGAAAAATGACTGAACCGATTTATTCTTTATGAAGATCTCTTGCTTGCACAGATGAGGTATAGATCACTGGTATGCAATTTAAAAATATCTTATCATTTTCCGGTGGCCCTTCATTTAGAACTGAAAAATAATAAAGTTCGATTCCCTTTTAAATTCAATTATGTTTGGTTGGAAGATCCATAATTTGTCAAGTTTGTCAGAGAAAATTGGGTCGATTTGGTAGGTTTGGAGCTTTTAAATCCGATGGATACTTTGGTTAAAAAACTGAAGTGTTTGAAGGATATGGTGTCTAACTGGGAGAAAGTTAAGAAGAGGGAAGGAAGGGAAGAATCAGTAAATCTTGAAGGTGATTTGGACCTATTGTACTCTAGATATCTTGGAGGTATTGATAAGGAAGAGGATAAATTGTTAATTGCAGCAAAGGAACAAAGGAAATTGGTTTTATTGAGACAGGAAGAGGAAACATGGAGTCAAAAAAGTAGAATAAACTAGTTCACAACAGGGGATAGAAATACAAAGTTTTCCATGCGTTTTCTAGCTCCAGGAAACAGATCAACACTATTTTGGGTATATCTAAGGAGGGGGGTCAGGTGATGTCTAGTAATAAAGGGATACAATTAGAAGAAGTTGAGTATTTACAGAATCTGTATAAGGCTCAACCAAAGCTAGCCATTAGTCATCAATTAGATGTTCTTAAATCCTACCCAAGGATGTTCTCTGAGGAAGATAATATTATAATGTTTGAACTAGTTACTTCAGCTGAAATTATGTCTACTTTGAAAGATTTTAAAGCCTCAAAAATCCTAGGCTCAGATGGCTGGATAGTGGAATTCATTTTTTATTTTTTTGATCTATTGGGGGATGACTTATTGGAGATGGTGGAAGAGTCCAAAAAACAAGGAAGAGTGTATGCAGCACTGAATGCTACTTTTCTTTCTCTTATTCCAAAGTGCAATAATCCTGGAACCTTTGGAGATTTTAGTCCTATTACCTTATGTAATTTGGATTATACAATTATCACAAAAATTATAGCCAACAGAATTAAATCTACATTGTCCCTTGGGATCTCAAAGGAACAATTTGGATTTCTTGAGGGCAGACAAATTACTGATGTTATTGGTGTTGTGCAGGAAGGTTTACATAGCATTAAGGTGAAAAATAGTAAAGCTCTAGTGCTTAAACTAGACTTGATAAAGGATTATGATAGTGTGGACTGGGGATTTTTAAGTCTTGTGTTGTTACAGGTGGGTTTGAGTATTGAAGCAACTGATTGGATCATGGGGTGTGTGACCTCAAAAAATTATGATGTTTTGGTAAATGGAAGACCTACTTTATTTATGAGTTCAAGAGGATTAAGGAAAGCTTGCCCTTTATCCCCACTCGTGTTTCTCCTAGTTGTTGAAGGGTTAAGCAAGTCCATTGAGGTGAAAGTAAGGGAGAATAAATTAACAGGTATTTCAGTGGCTAGAGGGATCTGGATTACTCACCTGAAGTTTATTGATGATGTGATCTTGTTTGGTAATGGTAAAATAGTTGAGTGGGAAGTCTATAAGGAGATTTTGACTCTTTTCTATAAAGCTACAGGAATGAACTTTAGTCCTCAAAAATCTGTGTTTCTAGAAGTTGGGTGGGAGGAAGAGTACATAGCATTATTGAAAGAGATTATGCCTTTTGAAGTAAAACCAGTGGAGGATGGATTCAAGTATCTTGGTTGTTTCTTGAAACTGAATTGTTATATTAATTCTAATTGGAATTGGTTGGTGAATTTTTTTTTTAAAAAGGATTGCTAATTGGAGTCATAGATGGTTAAGTTTAGGAGGAAGGGCAGCTTTGGTAAAAGTTGTTATTGAAAGTATACCAGTTTATTGGTTGTCATTTTCTAAAATCCCCAAAATTATTTTAAATATCATTAGGAGAAACATGTTTAGCTTCTTGTGGATGGGGAAAAAGACAAAAGAAGGGATACACCTGATAAGTTGGAATAAAATTTCTAAACCTAAAAAGTTGGGTGGTTGGGGTTTGAAAAATATCTTTACTTTTGGGAAAGCTTTAGCTGCAAAAATCTTATGGAGGTGTTTAATGGTACCTAGTCTATGGCATGAGGTGATTCGTAAAAATTATTTTAAGATGAAATATGTGGTAGAGTGGCTCAGGGGTGGAAGTGTGAGCAGGTCGGGTATTTCCAATATTTGGAGAGCTCTAACCTCCTCTTTATCCATAATAACTGACTGGTTAGTTTGGTTCCCTGGGAATGGGAGAGATATCAGATTTGGTGTTGATCCTTTGGTAGGGTCTCATAAATACTTTAAGTTGTCAAGGAACCTTATGTTAGCACTAAAGGTTCAAGGAATTGTATATTTAGCTAAAGTTGAAAATCAGGCTTTGGAGAACTCAAGGTACTCTAAATGGAAAAAGTCTAAAGATCTAGGATTAGAAGGGGAACTTAATTAGGAGTGGAGTAATTATGTCAAAGGTATAGTGGGTTCAGGTTTTGAATTGAATAATGAAGAATACTTTCTTTTGTGGTCCTTGGATACTAAAGGAGGTCAGTTTTCAGCCAAACAAGCATATGAAGTCCAGTGGGTGGACACAACAGAAGATGATTTTTTTTTCTGGTATAGTGATTTATGGAAGTGGCAAGCACCCTTAAAAATTAAAATTTTTATGTGGCTATTGCTTGAACAAATAATACTCACTTGGGAGAATCTCTATAAAAGAGGTTTCACAGGGCCAAGAAAATGTGTATTGTGTGGGTATCATGAGGAAAATATAAAGCATCTTTTTGTTGATAGTATTTTCACAAAAAGAATTTGGATTTCTTTAAAAAATGATTTAAAATTTGTGAGTGATTGGGAAGGAGAGAAGGTGAAATATTGTTATGTAAATTGGATAAAGAATAGGGAAAATTGGACATAACTACCTGTGTTTATCTGTTGGGAAGTGTGGAAACATAGAAATTTGGCTATTTTTGAATATCGACCACTTAATAGGGTATTTGTTTGTAACAACATTCTACAACATTTGGGAGAATCTAAAACTTCTAAATCTCCAAAGGTTAGTAGGATAGATAGGCCTCCCTTATAAATTGGAACCTTGTTGTGGCATTCTTTGACGGTGCTTCTCAAAATAGGGGATAAACATGTGGGGTTGGAGCAGTGATCAAGTGTCCAGTGTTTGGAATTTTCAGGCTTAAAATGAGATGTGGAAGTGGTAAAAATACAAGGGGTGAATTGTCAACTTTGTGGAGCTTACTTTACTTTGCCTGCTATAAAAAGATTTCAATTTTACATTTGTTTGGTGATTCAAAATTCATTATTGAATAGTTTAGTAATGTGAATGAATTACAGGTGATCTCCCTTCTACCATGGATGAGAAGAATCAGAGTGTTGAGCAGAAATTTTAGTAAACTAAAAGATGAACATATTTGTAGAGCATATAATCAGGGACCAGATCTGTTATCAAAAGTAACACTTGAACTTGAAGAAGAAGGCATTTTCTATGCAGTGGGTCCTAAAGGAGAAGCATAAGAGTTTGAAAGATTGTAAATTAATTAAACTAGTACTTTTTTGTCAAAGAAAAGACTTAGATTTTTTTTTATCTTTTGGACTGGTTAAGTTTTTTTTAGAATAGTTGTTGCACTAGATGGTACTTAGTGTATCTAGGAAAGATGATGAAATATTAAATGTTGATCATAATGTATAGACTATAGTAATAGTGGAGTTGGCAAGATTTGATCCTTTTTATAATATTGTAGTAGAAATATTATATTACCTTAATATAAGTTTTTTCTTATTTGAAAAAAA
>SNQJ01S0027455.1:24219-36967 GCA_010110895.2 Picea sitchensis | reverse complement strand
ATTGTTCCTTTACCGCATCCACAAAAAATCCCCAAGTGGGCTCGACCCCATATATTCAGAAATCCTCTATGGAACTTTTCTCCCAATAATTTTCCCACCAATTTTTGACATGGGGGAGAGACTTAAGGAGTGCGGAGATGATATTTTCTCTGTTGAAAAAATTGTGAATAGAGAAATAACCTTCTAACAGATTTAACCATTTATCTAGGGCATTTGCATCTATCTGACCTTCAAATATAGGAATATCAAAATTGCTCTGTACCTTAAAAGGAGAGGTGCCTCTAAAGTGGCTACTTGATGAAGATGTGCATGATTATATCGACAGACGTTGAAGGATGTGGATAAAATTCTCCATCATTTTGTCCCTCTGTTGCGTGAGAGCTTGCTCAAGCAACAGACTGATAGGATCGTCTGCTCCGATGTTTTTCTTTTCTTCTGCCATTGAGGGTTTCTTGGGTGTGCGAGAGTGATTTTCCTCAAGAGAGACAAGCTTGAGACCCAACTTGCTATACTTGGACCTCATCGGGGACATGCACTCAAAAACGATCAAGAGCGGTCTTCTCTGATACCACTAATCTAGATTTATGTTTGGTACAAAATGAGAGCGGAGATATAACATAGAAATATTCAGAGATATTGCAAGAGAGACAAAAATATAACAAAGATTTAGAGGAAATATACAATAATATAACAAAAATGTATCAGAGATGCAACCATAAACACATATATATAGTAATACACAATTTTCTATTAATGAGCGAAAATGTACAAAGACTGTAAAATACAGAGTGAAAGACTCGCTAGAATGGTGGCAGCTTATCTCTGAGAAGAGATGTGATGGCTTCTCGCATCTGTGAGAAGATGATTATTACAATGAGGCTCTAAGGGCCTTTTTAAAATAAGTAAAATCCAAAACCCTAACCCCGGAAGATGAAAATCGAAAAGGTTTGTGGGCCCCGATGGGGGTAGTTGATACGTCAACTTCCCAGGGGCGTAACTTTTGCATACGATCTCTGTTTTGGGAACTCGATAGCATGTTGGAAAGATCTATCTGAGGAATACAACTTTTGGGTGAGCAACATCAATCTACGATCTATGTTTCTCCCCGTTTTCTCAAAAACCATCGTTTAGGGCCTCAAAACGGCTCCGAAAGTTCAGGACCCAAAAAACTGCTAAAAATAGTAAATTACCAAAATTGACATAAAACTGTTTTGAGCCAATTGGAGAAGGTGGGTGTCCACCGATATCCACCTAGATCAAATGGATTCATGTTGTTGATTTTTCAATAAGCTAGTCTTAAGCATGAAGTTCATTCCATTTTAACATTCTAATTAAACCATAGACAATTTGTTTCAGCAACCAAGATCACAATAAGAAACACCATGCACAAGTACACAAGAAGTATCCTGGGAAACCCTTCTCAACAAGGGAGAAAACATAGCCAATCCTTTGTTATATTCTTTAAGAGAAAGACCTCCACCACCATGAAAACCTAGCACACAAAAGGGTTCTCACAAACCCTAGAAACCTAGCGCCCAAGAGAGGTGCGCACTTTTCCCAAGAACAAGTGTTTGCTGAAATTTCCAAACTCACACTTGTGATATGATTCCTCAATGGGGAATTTAACTTTACTTATATTAGACTGAACCTGTCAACAAAAGTGTCTTTTGGCACAACAGGGTCGACCTCTCTAACTCACAATATAATTAATAATAACCAGATTAATTATATTTTACATTAATTATCTATTACATTAAGGTGGGGCTGACCTGTACCCTTTACATTACAATTAGGGTTACAGGTAAGTCTGAATCTTTGAACAATATAGCAAGGGATCTCATACAACCACTAGTGCTCAGACACTAGAGGAAGATCCATAGGGATGTCCATATCTCTATCTCACTGCATCTCACAGGATAAACTCACTCACTAGTGCTCAGCCACTAGGATCATGTTCAGTTGTGCATATCCATAGGCACGTCCAACTCAACAAATATTCTTTCCCACTGCATTACACAAGAGATTCATCTAGAGTTCATCATACCAACTCTCTTCTCAGAGGAGGCTAATACATCATCTTCATCTCTGTCTCACAACGATGCGCCAAAATCATGGGAATTCACACATTCACCTTGTGCTCAGCCACATGCACATCCAACTCAACAGATCTCCTTTCTCACTACGTTACCCAGGAGAATCATCTTGATTTCTTCTCAACTCTCTGTAAGGAGTCCATCACTACGTTCCAGCTCTTTATCGGATAGGAACCAAACACCCAACTCATGGGCTCTCTCTCAGGTCAACTCAATCATTATGTGTCCGGGAGGATGTCCCACGCAGTTGTAATCATCAACATTCCCTCTCAACTAGGGAGGCATTCTCCATTAGGCCAAGTCTCGCACGGAAGTACTCAAACTTAGTATTGGTTGTAGTTATCAACACTCCCTCTCAACTAGGGAGGTATTATTCACCAAGCCAATTTGTTGAAGATGTCTACAATGTGCTCATTTGTAGGAAGGTACAACACGTGTACTATTTTCCTCTGCATCATGTCTCTAAAGTTTATATTTTATCTCAATGTGTTTCAATCTATCATGAAACACAAGGTTTTCAAAGAGATTTACACACAGCTCTAGTTATCATCATAGAATCCATATCATGATCAAGAAAATTCGTTAGAATCTTATGAATCTGCACTGCTTCGCACACTCAATGATATACTCTGCTTCTGTGGTACTCAATTCCATAGATATTTGTTTCCTACTACACTAGGAAACCATGGAAACCTTCACGGTAGAAAAAAATTGGATGTGCTCTTTCGGTCCATTGTACTCTCTGCTCAATCTGTATCGGCATATCCCGACAAACTCAAGCTCACAGTGGAGGCATATCTCAGGCCATAACCAATTGTGCCTCGTATATATCTCAGTACATGCTTTACTGCTATCCAGTGAGTCTATCTCGGTTGATTCATGGATTGACTAAGAACATTAATTGTATAGAATATATCGGGTCTGGTGTTAACCAGATACATCAATGATCCAATTAGTTGTGGATCAATCTCATCTGAATCATCATCAATCCTTTTCTTCAAATCCATCACTTTGGATTTGCATTTTGTCATACCGAACTTATTTAATATTCGCATTGTATATTTTTCTTGACTCGGGAAAATCTCATCAGTCCTCTATCATACTTCTTGTCCTAAGAATGAGTGCATCATACTTAGATCTTTCATCTTGAAATAAGAAGTCAAAGCTTACTTGTATCCAACAACAAGGATTTTTGAATAAGTCATCAAAATTAGGCTTTCATCAGCAACACTATAATAATATAGGTTTGGATCAGCAACACTCTTGTTGAGACCCAAAATCATCAAGAATCCATCCATATGATACAGTTTCCAACTCATGGATGGTAGTACAGATGGAAGTGTGTCGGGATTACTGGATCAAGTGTCTCATCATAGACAACTCCCTATGTTTGTGAGAAACAATTGGTTATAGATCTCGCTTTGTATTTCTCGACACGTCCATCAGCTGCATGCTTGATCTTATAGATCCACTTGGAAGTCATCACAGATTTCCCTTCTGTTCTCTGAACAATATCTTATACATCATTCTTTTAAGATATACTGGTATTCTTTTGTTATGGAATCTTTCCATACCTGTTCTCCTATTGCTTTTCTATGACAAGAAGGATCAGAATCAATGATGTGGTTCATGGCTAAAGAGTATCTTGAAAAATTTATTTGTTCTCTCGGGATGTGCCTTGAAAGGCTTGTATGTTTCTCTGCTTCCTGCAGAGTGAGCCTAGGAAGGAATGTTATGCCCTAGTACAATATCTCTAAACATATTAACTGGAGCAACTGGATCAGCTGGAATAATGTATGTCTCCCTCTAAACTGTTGAAGGGGGAAAAAGTATTGTCTCACTACCAATCTCCATTTGAGATTCTTTGGATCTTTGAAAGGCTATCTCTTCTTCAAGGACAAAATCTATGATTGTATCAATTTATCTCTGACTAGGGATGTCGATCTGGAATGTCTTCAAAGATTCATTGTTATCCCATAAACATATTCTTTCTCCCTAAAGGGTCTACCTTGGACTTCTTCTCTTTGGGTACATGAAAATACACTAGGCACCCAAATATCCTGAAGTGTTCAATCTCAAGCTTCACTCCGGTGAAGGATCCTTTGGGAGTTATGTTTTTGAAATTCTGGCGAAGACTCTTGTTCTGAATTTATACTATGTCATGCATGTTTTTGCCCATAGAATTATAGAAAGATTCGGATCATGCATTATTGCATTGGTTGCCTCAATGATGTTTCTATTATTCCTCTTTCTCAAATAGTTTTGACTCCCTCTAAAAGATAAACATCTTCCTTGGTTTTTAACTTGTCTGGAACAAGAAAACAAGAGGTACCAAAACAATAATATCTCCTAAAGGAGAATAATGAGTACATCTCTAGAATAAAAAAATTTAAGGATTGTTTCCATATCTACAACACCTACTTGTAATGTAGCAAACTTTTAGAAATATAGGTTAGAGGAATGACAATTAAAACAATCAAACTTGGATTCTTCACTTCGAGTGTGTTGTTCCTTTGAATGCATTGAGATCCCTATGGATTCATGACTTTAGAAAAAGGTTCCTTCCTCCTGCAATTACCCTCATGACAATGATACAAATAATATATATACAGGTGCATACCTAAGGGTGTTGATACAATAAATATTCCTCTGAAGTCTTGTCTTCCAGGAACTTGAAGTTGTTTGATTCATCAAGCTTATCTTCCATCATAGTTATGTTCATCCTAATTTTAGATTCTTCACAAACCCTTGACAACTGGGCTAGAAAACCTAACGGCTAGGCTAGGCTAGCAACCTTAGGTTTTATTGGTCTTATGAATGCCAACAATAATCCTTGAAAGTCAGAAGAACATAGGTAATCTTGAAGGCTTCTTTAAATAATTGTCGAAACCCTTAAAAAAACCAGAAATCTGTAAAAAATTGTGGAACCCTAGAAACCTTAGGGCCAAAAAATCAAAATGCTCGAAATTGAAATCTGAGACTTTTTGGAGATGCGCTAAATGAGTTCATCCACACCTATGCTCCTTTTAGACCAAACTTCCAAGTGCTAAGTGTTGAAACCTCCCAGAAAGGTAGGTTGTACAAAATTTCTGGAAACCCTAGGAGGGTCGTACGGTTTTTGCAGGAGAGAGAAGATGGTTGAATGTTGTTTGTGCAATGGGTTATTCAATACCTATGCTCTGATACCAGTTGATTTTTCAATAATCTAGGCTTAATCATGAAGTTCATTCCATTTTAACATTTTACTTAAACCATAGACAATTTGTTGCAAAAACCAAGATCACAAGAAGAAACACCATGCACAAGTACATAAGAAGTATCCTAGGAAACCCTTCTCAACAAGGGAAGAAAAACCATAAAATCCTTTTCTATATTCTTCAATAGAAATACCTACACAACCATGAATACCTATCACACATAAGGGTGCTCACAAACCCTATAAACCTAGCGCCCAAGAGAGGTGCACACTTTTCCCGAGAACAAGTGTTTTCTGAAATTTTCAAACTCACACTTATGATATGATTCCTCAATGGGGAATTTACCTTTACTTATATTAGAATGAACCTATCAATAGAAGTGTCTATTGGAACAACAGGGATGACCTCTATAACTCACAATATAATTAATAATAACGACATTAATTATCTTTTACATTAATTATTCATTACATTAAGGTGAGCCTGACTTGTACCCTTTACATTACAATTGGGGTTATAGGTAAGTATGAATATTTGAAAAATATAACAATGGATCTCATACACCCACTAGTGCTCAACCACTAGGGGAACATCCATAGGGGTTTCCATATATCTATATGATTGCATCTCATAGGAGAACCACACTCACTAGTTCTCAGGCACTAGGATCATGTTCACCTATGCTCATCCACAGGTACGTCAAACTCAACAGATCTTCTTTCCCACTACATTACACATGAGAGTCATATGGAGCTCATCATCTCAAATATCTACTAAGAGGAGGCTAATACATCGTCTTCATATTTTTCTCACAATGATGCACCCAACTCATGGGAATTCACACGTTCACCTTGTGCTCAACCACAAGCATGTCCAACTCAGTAGATCTCCTTTCTCACTACATTACACAGGAGAATCATATGGATTTCTTCTCAACTCTCTGTAAGGAGGAGGCCATCACTACGTTCCAACTCTGTCTCATATAGGAACCACACACCCAACTCATGGGCTCTCTCTCAAGTCAAATCAATAAGTCTGTGTCCTGGAGGATGTCTCACGCAGCTGTAATCATCAACACATGTCTCAGTCCCTCTGTGGTACAAAGGTTTTGGAAAAGATTTTAGTCTTCAACGTTGAGTCTGCCAAATCTTGAGTGTGTAATATGGCATCCTGCAAGGTGTGATGTTTGTATTCCTTCACCCATCCTCTCAAGGGTTCTGTGAGACCCTCTGTGAACAACATGATCAACCTGGGCTCTGAGATATATGTCACTGCCACTGCTATCGGTTGAAACTCTGTGTTGAATTCCTTTGATATGCCAGTTTGTCTCAACTAAGCTAGATCCATGAAATTCATATTACGATCCCTTCTGTCAAACATGTCCATGAGTCTCTCTGTGAACTCCTTGTAAGAAGTGATGTGGCTGTGACCCAACATCACCAGTCCATGATTCCACCACTCGTGTGCCTCACCCTCCAAGTGTAGGGTATAAAAACATAGGTAATCTTGAAGGCTTCTTCAATAATCCTTGAAAGTCAGAAGAACACAGGTAATCTTGAAGGCTTCTTCAAAGATCTATCAAAACCCTAAAAAAAAAGCAGAAATCTGCAGAACTTTGTGGAACCATAGAAACCTTAGGGCCAAAAAATCAAAATGGTTGTGATTGAAATCTAAGTCTTGTTGGATATGCATGAAAGGAGTTCGTACACACCTATTCTCTTTTTATCCCCAACTTCCAAGTGCCAAGTGCTAAAACCTCCCATAAAGGTAGTTTGTACGAAATTTATGGAAGCCCTAGGAGGGTTATACGATTTTTGCAGGAGAGAGAAGATGGTTGAAAGTTGTTTGTACAATGGGTTCTTCAAAACCTATTCTTTGAGACCATATTGATTTTTCAATAATATAGGCTTAATCATGAAGTTCATTCCATTTTAACATTTTACTTAAACCATAGACAATTTTTTGCAACAACCAAGATCACAAGAAGAAACACCATGCATAAGTACACAAGAAGTATCATGGGAAACCCTTCTCAACAAGGGAAGAAAACCCATCCAATCCTTTGTTATATTCTTCAAGAGAATGAACTCCACCACCATGAACACCTAGAACACAAAAGGGTGCTCACAAACCCTAGAAACCTAGCGCCCAAGAGAGGTGCGCATTTTCCCCAAGAACAAGTGTTTGCTGAAATTTCCAAAGTCACACTTATGATATGATTCTTCAATGGGGAATTTACCTTTACTTATATTAGACTTAACCTATAAACATAAGTTTTAATTGGAAAAATAGGTCCAACCTATCTAACTCACAATATAATTAATAATAACGATATTAATTATCTTTTACATTAATTATCCATTACATTAAAGTGGGGCCGACCTGTACTCTTTACATTACAATTGGGGTTACAGGTAAGTCTGAATATTTGAAAAATATAGCAATGGATATCATACACCCACTAGTGCTCATCCACTAGGGGCACATCCATATGGATGTCCATATCTTTATCTCACTGCGTCTCATAGGAGAACCACAATCACTAGTGTTCAGGCACTAGGATCATGTTCACCTGTGCTTATCTAGAGGCACGTCAAACTCAACAGATCTTCTTTCCCATTGCATTACACATGAGATTCATATGGATTTAATCATATCAAATCTATGCTCATAGGAGTATAATACATCATCTTCATCTTTGTCTCACAATGATGCACCCAACTCATGTGAATTCACATGTTCACCTTGTGCTCAGCCACAAGCACGTCCAACTCAGCAAATCTCCTTTCTCACTGCATTACACAGGAGAATCATATGGAGTTATTCTCAACTCTTTGTAAGGAGAAGGCCATCACTACGTTCCAACTCTGTCTCAGATAGGAACCACACACCCAACTCATGGGCTCTCTCTCAAGTCAACTCAATCAGTCTGTGTCTTGGAGGATGTCTCACGTAGCTGTAATCATCAACACATGTCTTAGTCCCTCTATGGTACGAAGGGTTTGGAAAAGGGTTTAGTCTTCGACATTGAGTCTGCCAAATATCGAGTTTGTAAGATAGCATTCTGCAAGCTGTGAGGTTTGTATTCCTTCACCAATCCTCTCAAGGGTTCTGTGAGACCCTCTATGAACAACATGATCAACCTGGGCTCTAAGATATCTGTCACTACCACTGCTACCAGTTGAAACTCTGTGTTGAATGCCTTTGATGTGCCAGTTTGTCTCAACTGAGATAGATCCATGAAATGGATCTTAGGATCCCTCCTGTCAAACATATCCATGAATCTCTCTGTGGAATCCTTGTAACAAGTGATGTGGCTATGACCCAACATCACCAGTCCATGATTCCACCACTCGTGTGCCTCACCCTCCAAGTGTAGGGTAGAAAAATCGATGTCCTATGTCTCAATCATCTCGTTGAGCTTGTAGTACATGTCTAGATTTTGTACCCAAGATCTGGTAGTGCATTTGGACGATACATCAAAAGAAGGTATGGTGATTTTACCAACTTTTTGGATAAAATCCATGTTATTCCCCTACTGTTGTTGTTGTCCTCCTCTTTGAGTCTCTCTGGCGCAGTTCCTGAGTTTGAGTCCATAGTACTTGACCAGGGTCATGTCCTAATGGAAGTCACGGCCCAATGCTACACACTCCCTCCTATACTTTGCATTGTCCTCTGCCTAAGTAGGTTGCCTCTGCGCTATCATCTGCTATGTGGTTGCTAAGGGTGCACTCTTGAAACTGGGGAACAATGTCCTGGGAATACTACTCGAAGAAGTGTATGTGTGAGTAGGTGAATGGGGTCTAATATCTTTCCCTGAGTTCCCTTGCACTGCATGTGAGGCTTGTGTGCTCTATGTGCTCACTATAGCCAATATATCATCCATTTGCACCAAGGAATGGCCTCTCATATTCTCCTCCCATCATCCTCTTTTCCTCATGCTCTTCCCTTCTCTCTGCTCCCATGTGTGCCTCTTCCTCTTCCTATGGACTGGGAGGAAAAGGGGAAAAATATGGTCTAGGTCTCCTCTCATTGCATCTATTGTAAGTGACATACTTGTCACCTACGTGCTCATGACCCTCTGGTTCACTTGTTGAACTCATCATATTTAGTCACAAGCTAGCAGGACTAAAGATCTGATACCACTGTAATATCCCAGATCCAGCTAGTGTAGGAAGAACTTCTAATTTGTTGTGTTTACTGTCTAATCTGATACACTGAGGGTTTCTGGATGCATTAAAGTTGTGTCTTTTAACATGATTGGTTTTTTTTCGCATGTGTTTGTAGATAAATAAGTTGTCAATAACATATGAATAAGCATACATATAGAGAATGACACAAAAGACTGTAAATCATATATTATGAGTTTTTTGTTGGTTACAATGTCATATGCGGTTGAAAATAGATAATCACTCAACTAGATCATATCTAAGTGGATCTTATCTGAAATACAATAAATAAGTAAACTAGAAAGATGATACATGGATGATAGAAGACTGATGTTGAATAGGATGTGAGCTGGATGATTTGTTGCGTGCCACGAAAACTGTTGTGGAAATGGATTGTGCGCCCCATTAGCTACACACCTCTGATCTGACTGGAAAATGTCCCAAACAATGTGCCTTTCGCTCTCATACAGTCCTGGTGACTGACATCCTGACAATCAACCCTCTGTTGATGTGTCTGGACCCCGGATGGATCCCCCTGGGGAAATGCGCCCCAACTACTACTGGAAAATATGCCCTGGTGATTCCTCTCTTGGAATCAGCTGATAAGGGTATCAAACTAAGCACCCTAGGATCCTATTAAATCGGTTGGAAGGATTTCCCTAAATCTAACCTGATGATCTCTCGGGAATCTGAAATGCGTCCTCCCCAACTATTGCACTCTCAATGGATAAGAAATGCACCCAAGATGAATTCTTCATTGGAATCTGACGAGAAACTAGGAAATAGAAGAATCCTTCCCTCCTCTCAACTAGGTTGGAGGGAAATCACTAGATTCTCCCTGACTGGGACAAATCAAATCAGTTTGATGCTCAGTAGTTGCGCTCTCTACTTGGACATATGCACCCTCACTGCTGCAAACTGGATAATTGTTGTTGAAGTACGATGGAATATCTGGATGATCTTCCCGGTGACTAGGGTGTGTCTCTCAACACCAAAATCAACCTCTGGGTGTCTTCCTCCTGGAATCCACAAAGCTCTCTCCCGAGATGCGCCTCTCTCCTCAACTTTCAAGTCAAATTCTTCATAATGATCAATTAAGTCGCTTTACCTTTTCTTATAGCTTCCCAAAACCTTAATTCATTGTTGACCTATTTTTAGCTCATCTACTTTATTTTTAGCTCACTTTGGCTTAAAAGCGCTTTAGTCACTTTTAGCTCAATGTCACTTTCGAATTATAACACCCTCGGCTGAAGTGACCTCTAGTAACCCTATTTATCTATATATGGCCTTGGCTATAGTCTAACGAGGTCGTTTAGACTATTAAGCCTCCTCTATGGAGCTCCTATTTGGAAAAGGACATTACATAGATAGAGGAAGTAAAGGACAACTTTCATTTTGAATTTCATCATAGACCTTTTATAGACATGACAGGTTTGGCAGATGGCATTTATGTTTCACCTCATATCTAATACTCGATGATGGATTCAAGCAATATGGTCTTCTTTCTTTATTGTTGGATTCCTGTATTTGACACATCATGTGCAGACTTGTTCTTTTATTCCTCACAATCAATTAGTGAAAAAATATGTTTACAGCAAGTGTTTCGGTCGGATAGAAGGACTTCTATATGACTCGTGTGGTGTTTTTTACCACTTTTGTATGAGCCAAGATCTACAATCTTTGTGAGAATTTTTGTATGAGTTGAGATCTCTACCTCCCGTAAAAAATGGAAATGGCCCAACGGACGTGAAGTTTTCTATCATGGTCAATTGGAACTAACCCAATGGTCATGAAGTTTTCTATCATTGTCAAGATACTCTGTGTCCACTCCCACTTCCCTAGTTGATGGGAATCATATGGCCAAGGTTACCTTGATTTAAATTTCACTTAACTATTGTTGTTGTTGAGAGTAATATTGATTTGATTTTTTCCAACGGGTGGTGTTCATGAGAGTAATATTGATTTGAATGTTGTTGTTGTTGAGAGTAATATTGATTTGAATTTTTCCAACTTGTGGGTGGTGTTGATGAGAGTAATATTGATTTGAATTTTACCAATGAGCCGTGTTGAGAATAATATATCTCCAATAAATAAAAAAATGGAATTGCACTAAGGGTCATGAAGTTATCTGTCCTTGTCAACATGCTTCCCAGTAGTTTCGGTGCCCTCGCCCACTCCCCTAGTATATCAGAATCATTCTAAACTCTCACTGTTATTATAGAATTTTATAAATTGAGAATAATATATGTCTTTAATAATAATAATAAAATTGGAACTGCACCAACGATCATGAAGTTATCTATCATTGTCAACAGAGAAATGTACTAAATATCGAGAAACTCTTACCATTATCATCCATATTGGACATATTTGATTTTCTCATTCGTTCGGTGGGAAACTAAAGGAAGCGGTTATCGGTCTAGGGATCGAAACCCTAATTTTCGTCAACCTTATCAATGCCACTAGTGTTTTGGAGTTTCTTCGAACCCTTAATTTTCGTCGTAGATATTGAAATAGATTAAAAGCAAAATTTCTCATGCGCAGAAGAGGGAGAGAAACTATGATTCATTGCAAAAATATTTAGGTAGATATAGAATTTTGTCTTCCACCACATCGTAACTGACAACAATGTGTAACGTGAGTCTTGAGAACTTTGCCATAAAATAGTTAACATAAAGTAGAGAATATATATTTTAATTATTAAGTGACAGATTAATAGAAGATAATAATTAGGAAATTCTAAAGGCAAGCATCCATCAGAATTAGGAAGTTGTGACTGGTTTCCTTTTCCTTCCCAAGATGACAGTAGGACTGACAATGATCGTGGTAGATTAGAAGTTAATAATTGAATATTTATTTTTTCAATTTTTTCGGATAGGTGCATTTTAATATAGCCTGAGTGGGCCTAATGGTTAAGAACATGTGTTTCCTCTTAAAAGGTCATAAGTTCAAATCCAAAGGGGGGTAGGGACTGAGGAGGGTCCCTTGTCCCACAAACAAGAGGGTTGCATACACCAATTTAGTGTGTTGGCTTAACCGTGACCTTAAAAATAGATTATTATTATTATTATTCTTTTTTCTAATTCTTTTTTTCNGTGCATTTTAATATAGCCTGAGTGGGCCTAATGGTTAAGAACATGTGTTTCCTCTTAAAAGGTCATAAGTTCAAATCCAAAGGGGGGTAGGGACTGAGGAGGGTCCCTTGTCCCACAAACAAGAGGGTTGCATACACCAATTTGGTGTGTTGGCTTAACCGTGACCTTAAAAATAGATTATTATTATTATTATT
>SNQJ01S0027454.1:140853-165095 GCA_010110895.2 Picea sitchensis | reverse complement strand
TCTAACAAACATTTTTGAAAAAAATCCCACACCTAAGGTATTTAGTCTCATCAAAGTTATCTCAGCCAATTAGAAAATCAGAATATAGGTATTTGGAAATTATAAAAAAAATATTTTTAATTTTTCAAAAAAGAAATAAGTAAAAACATAATCTCAAACCAGGGATGATTTTAAGGATGGAAATTTATTTTAGAACGTGGAAACCTTGGCGAATCTTACTAATCCTTCATATTCCAACTATAATTTTTTGGCGATATTTTTGTAAAAACATTCAAATTTATAAGGATTTTATATAGTTTGTATAAAATTTTGGTGATTTTAAAGTTAAAATAATTTTATCTTATAGAATTTGGGCGAATCATTTTTAGAATAGCGAATCTCTTTTTGGGAAAAACCATGGAAAATTAGCCCATGAGAGAAATTTAACCCCTAAAATCATCCTTGTCTCGAACATACGGAAAACGCGTTAAGAAGATACAGAATGAACCAAATAATGTCGCAAAAATGATGGGTTAATAGGTTGTTCACGGCTACACGAAAGCTATAGTCCCTGAGGCAGGGACTAATAAGGACATTTGGGGTGGTTGTGTGGCCCCTTTAAGATTGTAATCTCTCAGATTTTGGAAAACTTTGGTCCCATTAAGTTATTCTAAAAGTAACAATGCGAGTCAGCCCTAATTTTTCTACACTTTAGAAAATGTTGGATTTATAGCATAAGTGGGTTTAACTTTTGGAAAAAGTTTGAATTATAGCATCATTGTGTTTCATCTTTAGAAAAAGTTGATGCAAGTTATTGCTTTACAAATTGCAAGCTATTTTAATTTGGCTGTGTTTAAGGAGAGCGACATCATATAGAGTTGCAATGCTGGAAATGTATGCAAAAATACTTTTTTTTTTTTGAGAGAGAAAAAAAATAATGTAAGTGTCATTAGTCTTTGTTTTGTGACAGTGATATAACATATGAATAAATGAAATTTTTATTATCTACCTAGTTTTGGACAAAAGTTACAACGAACATTAAGTATTCCAGTTACACAACATTCAATGTTGCATGAGGGTGGGTTTGCATCCTCAGATTTGAAGCAATTCAAATTCAACGGTGCATACCCACCCTCACACAACATTAAATGTTGCTCAACAAGATGGATATTGTTTGTCAAAAATTACATCAACGTTCCCAAGAAGAAATCATAACAATGATTGCTAAGATTTTAGATTTGCTATACAAGTGGTGGGTAGGAGGGATTTGATGATGAGTATAAATTTGGAAATGTTTTTCCTAATAACTTATTGGGACAAGAATAATGCTTTATAGTACTCTTGTGTAAAATTTGGAAAAACTTTTTGCAATATAGTTATGACTTTATCATTATCTGCACATTATTATTATTAATTGGAGTAGGTTAAATTTGTAATAATTTTTTTTCCCAAAATTTGGTTAATTTTTTTATTAATCTAGAATTTCAATGGATTTTCTAAATATTTGGATCAATTTAAAATGAAATAAAACTCTTATAAACAAGATTTTGCAAGGCATAGAATTAGATTATGCAAAATTCAAACTACTCTTCAAATTTGGCTGAATTCAACTCATTTTTAAATCTATTTAAAAGACAAGTATTTTATTCCCTACTAATTGTGGTAGTGGTGTCGACTTTGTAGGATTTCATGCATGGATCCAACCCTTCCTTAATTACTGTACTCATGTAACTTTTATAAAAGTAGTGATAGAATGGTGACCAATATCCACACTACTACGTAGCATTGAATGTTGTGGGGGTGATGTATAAACCATTGGATTTGAATTGCTTTCAAATACAACAACCTATACACCACCCCATGCAACATTGAATGTTGTGAAACACGGTGAACATTGTTTTCCATCAACTTTAATTATTGTAGTACCTCTATGTAATCTTTAGTGCATGGGTTCAACCCTTCTTTAATTACTGTACTCGTTTGTAACTTTTATAAAAAGTTTTTTCCAACCAATTGTAAAGTAGGTTTTAAATTAATTATCATAAGGATTTAACCTTTAAGGAAAAGTTTATATAATTATTTAAATACTAAAAATTTAAACATTCAAGATTCACTTATTGGAATGGTGAAATTATGGTAAAAGTAAGGATTTTATTTTTTATCAAATAAAATAAATTAGGAAAAAGTCTACAAAATCTAGGGTTATCGGTTTTACTGATATAATCTCAAGATCTCGATGTGTAACTACATCATCATGTGCAAACAAACCTTGGTTACCTAAACTAACTCGTCAGTGGTATGTAGGGGGGAAACTTCCACTCTTGCCAAATGCCTCAAAGTCTTGGGTTATTAACTTGTTTCCTTGCATCCAACGAAGATGATCTCTTAGCCAATAAGACACAGTTTTAGGTCATACTCCATGACCTAAAACACAATTTCAGCCAATGACTAGTAACCACTAGATACTTAGTGTTTCATCTGATCATCATTGAGACTACCAATGAGGGGTCATGTGGTATCCAAAAGCACCCTGCCTCCAATTCCATACATGAAGAATGAATGCTAGAACCCAGTTGTAGTTTATCCTCATGCCCAAGAAGAATCATGGACACTTGTTGTTAAAGGTAGGGTTTAAAATAAATATAAAAAACCACAAGTTAAAATGACAATATATATTTAAACATTTTTCTCTATTTCCTATATACATGCATGTATCTAAGGATAGGTTCTTCTTGATATCACATGACCTCTTCCTAGTCTCGATAATGATGGAGAACATGGGATACTGGGTATATTAGGGATATAGATAGAGGTTGAAACTGCCTTTTTTTTGTTCTAGAGTATGACCTTAAGTGATTTTTGCATGGCTAAGAGCTTGACTTCGTGAACATAATGAAAAACGTTAACGACCCAAGATATATAAGCATCTAGCATGAGTGGAAGTCTACCTTCTTATAGGCCACCAATGGGTTATTACAAGTAGATAGGGTTTATTTCTCATAATGATGTGACTTCAAGTCAAAGTATATGTGAAGATGCCACTAAAACAATAACCTTGAATTCCATAGTTTTTTCCTATTCACAAACAACATTAAGTTATATTAACCCTTCACTAAATTTCCTATCTTTTTTTCTTTTTTCTTTCTTATGGTTCTCAACTACCTTGAACCTCCCTGTCGCAAGTGAGGAGACTTACCTTCTTTCCTTTCTCTTTCATATTTTTTAAAGGAAGAAGGGAATTCTACCATATCTCCTATCTTTCTCTTGGCACTAAAAATAAGGAAAAAAGTGTACATGTTTCCCTTATTATATGTGATAGGCATAAGCCAATCTATGCTTATTGGAAAGAGGAAAATACAAATAAAATTTTTATCTTTCCATTTTTTTTTCTCTAATTACTTAAATTTTGAATAAAACTTAAGTTTAAGTTGTTAAATAACTTTAGGTTATCATCCATCTTTTTTGAAAAGAAAAAATAAAAAATAAATCCTCTTTTCATTTTCTCTAATAACTTTGCTTCTAATTAAAACTACAATTTATCAACATAGTAGCATCCTCTGTAATATTATCCTAGTAGTGTGATTATGAAGGTATTTTGGGTGACCTTAAGGGGAGTAGTGAAGGCCTAGTAGGGAGTAGGACAAAGTGATAAATGCATGTGAATTGGTGATATCATTAAATACAAGAAGAGAAGAGAGCTAGGTTGATGGCCTTTAATTATTACACTACTCCCAACGGAGGTGAATAGATAGCTTTTAATTATTTTACTACTCCCAGTTTTTCCAAAACATCGTTCTCATTCGGTTATTGGAAAAAAAACAAGCTAGATAGTTATTGGAAAAAAACAAACTAGAGTTGTGTAGGAATAAGTCATCTCATTGGGTTTTTAAGGTAAGTTTTTTGTGGTTATATCTTTGCTTTTTTTTTATACTAGTTATAATATTTTATGTTCAAGTTATAGTATTTTGTTGTTTTCAACGAGATTTAACATTTTATTCTTGTTTCAAAGAAAAGGATTGTTAAGTGCCATGGAATATGTAAGTTGTAAAAGTGAATGCATGGAAGTATCAGTAAGATATGGTGTTATTCATTGCAAGAAAATTAGACCAATGAATCTGATTATGTGTTGATATGAAAGCAGTGTATATTATCGAAATCAAAATGGTAGGTGAGCATCCTGAAATTGATAAGACAATTCATATGTTTGTAGCTCCTGGACACTATTTTGCTTTCACTATAGAAAAATTGTGATGTGTAATATTAAGGCATCTCAAGCAAAATAACTTTTGTAATTTTTATGTTCTGGGGTTTGTCTCTCCTGTTATTTTGTACATAAAACCTATTTTCATGTATAAAATATGTCATTTTCCAATATTTACTCTACTTTCATGCTGGCAAGATCATTTTGGTCATTTCATGCACCCTTATTGCATTGTATGAGTAGTCCATTGTTTTGACTTTGGTTGCAAAATATAATGGGGATATTTAAATTCGCAACCAAGGTCAACGTAAGGTAATCGTATAACAATAAGAACTAATTTGTTTTGGGGTCTAGATATAAGGAACGTTTCCACATATATAGTTTACTCTTCGAGCCTCCCCCAAAAAATCCCATCCTTGAGTGGCTTGCATCCCCTCTACAAGGGGAATGACGCATGTATGTTTGACTAATGAAATGCATATAGTCGCATAAATCACAATGCAAGGAAAATGAGGCACATTCATGCTCTCTCACCCTCTACCCTACACAAGTGTTCGATGTTATATGGATTTCAATCTTATATGTGATGCCATGCATTATGTTATATGAACAAGTGTTTGCTAGCTTTGTTTACCACACAAACACAACACTGATGCAAACAAAAATGATAACTACATGTCACAACATATTTTTCCCAACGTTCATGGTTAAAACTGTTGTTCATCATTTCTTATCATTGTTCATTACATTGTGCTAGATTTGCATGGTTCATATCCTAGTTATTATATCATTCTCCATTGGTGTTGAAAATCCTTTCTCCATGGCCTAACACTATATTGTAGCTCCCATGTTCTATTGG
The DNA here is from genome assembly GCA_010110895.2 of Picea sitchensis. NCBI lineage: Eukaryota > Viridiplantae > Streptophyta > Pinopsida > Pinales > Pinaceae > Picea > Picea sitchensis. Next base: position 160,056 of record SNQJ01S0027454.1, on the reverse strand, counting down.
ATTGAGGGGTACGAGGGGTAAAGAATTGAACTTTACTACTAAAGCTAATTGATTTAGTGTTGGTGGAGTTGAATTCATTCATTTTATCAACATTTTTTGAGCGCTCTTTCCATTGAATCTATAATCAAAGACACGTGTAAGGGCCTGTACACTATGATCAATAATGCATTATTTTTATGAAATGTAGAAAACCCACTCTAGATTTTTGCATACCATAATGATTTAGCTTCAATTTCCATTGATATATTTAAGTATTGTAGTACCAGTCTATATGATTTATGAAAACTTGATTTAAATATTGCAGTACAAAAACCTTATGCACATTGTTGTTATTTCACCCCGTGTGTCCATCCTTTCTTTAATTATTGCACTGATGTGCAACTTTTTAAAGTTTATTCCAACCATGAGTGGGCCTAATGGTTATGAACATGTGTTTCCTCCTAAGACTTCACAGGTTCAAATCCAGAGGGGGGTAGGGTATGTATACCTCTGTAGACTTTAGCAGTCAAATAGTTGCGCAGAGAGGGTCCCTTGTCCCACAAACAAGGAGGTCTCATACACCAATTTGATGTCTAACTTGATTGTGACCTTATTATTATTATTATTATTTATTTTTTATTTTTTAAATTACCTAATATACAGGTTTAAAAAAACATTTATTTAGTTATTTAATAAGGAAAATTTAAACATTCACTTAATATAGATCTATGGTAAATTAATAAATTAAAAAAAATATAAAAATTCTAACTAATTATATTATGAATGAGGGGTAATAGGCCTTTGAAGAAAAAATTTTTTTATCACAAAAAATCATAAAGAAACTTACAAAGGCCGAACAACCGCCCTTACAAATATCTCTGACTCTATTCGGCAGAAACTGATCCAAAGACTACATGCTTGATGAATTTAATAACAACATTCAAACAATGACCAAAATCTCATAAAAAAAATTATACGAGGTATTTCAATGGTTTTAACTTTTTAGAAAATACGATAGGGTTTTTGCTCAAGAAAAACACACTTCTTCCATGCTTTCACAGTTATGTGATAGCTAACAATCCCGTCGAACACATGACACGACTTCAATCTTGTGGCATCTTTATATTTTGCTTGGGATAACTAACATAGAATATAATGTTGGGAATCCACATTAGCAAGCAAAATTGTTGGAATCCACATCAACATGCTTTGTCGACAATTTTCTTACATGGACTAACATCTCTTTAGTGATGTTATTAAGCTTTTTGTTGTACGGAAAATGTTTTTGGATCACTTAATCAATGATTTTTGCAACATCGCTTAAGCAATGTTTAAGTGAAAACATATTCAAAAAGCAACATTTAATACATCACTAAAGCATAATTAGAAGATTAAAAAAATGTGGTGATTTGTTTGCATGCTCAAATGACCCCAACATTATCATGTATCTATTTATAAGTAGGAAGTTTCGATATCATTTGTTTTTTTAAAGTTCATACAAATACAATTAACTTCCTCCACGTATGCACTTTTAACACATTTATTTATCTTTGTATATAATACCTAGGTGTAAGCTTCCATTCATATTCAATTGAGTTTTGATCCATGTTATTTGATTGGGATTACCTTCCTCCTTCAGTGGACCACCCTATTACAACCAAGTAATATGGTGTTTATGTGTTATTTTTTTTTGGTATATTATTCCATTTCTCATCGAGGTCTTACAAGGTCCTTCAAGATATCACTCCATTAGAGAATTCATTAGATGTATATGTGTACTTTTTCACACCCCATTTCTTTTCTCCCTCATTTGTGGGGCATGTTTTGTTGGTGTGCATTTGACCAATAAATAATGGAATACATCATGTTTGACATATTGGAATAGTTTCAATGAATTCAAAATCACATATACTCTTGTGTGATATCCCACACTGATTGTCAAGGGAATGAATTGAGGATCAAATACCTTATCTTTCCATATACTGATGTTGAATTAAATATCAAAGAGGATATTGGTTCTAATAGTTGAGAAATGTCTACTACTTAAATTAAATAGATAGGTGTATGGCCTGTACATTTCACCAACACAGATACTCTATGGAATAAAATTAAGTGAGGTCTTTGCATTTAAAAATATGTCAATATTGTGTTTCTTCACCTATTGTTTTTTAACTAGTTAAAATGATAGTTTGAAAATGCAACAAACAAAATATGGGTAAGTTGAATTCCAACCAATGGAAAGAAAGTCTACTTTTGTTTCATATTTGGTTCACTGCTTAGTTGCTTGCAATCCCAATTTCACACAAAATTATACAACTCTATCAATGCTAAAATGAAGTAGGACTTTGTGGTCTTGTTTCAACGTGAAAACATAGCACTTGATTAGCCATGAATTCACCCTGCAATAATAATAATAATAAACAAAACATTTCTTGGAGGAGAGGGGAATGACCTAGGAAAAAAGAAAAATTCCTAGCAATGTTAAAAATTCCCAACAACCCACCAAACTCAATTAAACCAATTGGGAAACCTTCTATATTAGTGCAACAACTATGAGATGAAAACCATTGATCTTCAATCTCTAAGTATAATGGACAGAGGAGAATAGAGAGTTGTTGGCATTCTTTAAATGCTAATGGAAATTGGTTTCTAAGTGAATTAAGAGAATTACAAGATGGAATTATTCATCATAATCATGTGTGCAAAATAAAATAACAATACACAATAAATGGAAACAATAATCTCACCCTGAACACTCTACATAACAAACACACACACACATAGATACCAAGATGTCCCTGGAAACCCAACTAAGAAGAAAACCATGTTGATTAGGGATTTTATTAAGTAGGAAATTGATCACAAAAGGGTTATCTATACACAGGTTTGGTGTATTATTACTCATTAGCAGGAATTTTGTAGATGCCACGGCTCAACAATAATCTTCACTCATCGTGGGACATACTCAATGTCTTCTTCTCCTCCAACCATCAAGTAGACTACTTATTTGAGCTCTTATCTCTTCTACTTCCCTTCTTCATTTCTGCCTCATCTCTCCTCCTTATTGGATTCCCTTCTTCTCTACAATATTCATTTTTAATGGGTTGCCTTGGAAGGCCAACCATCACAATGGTTCATTTCAAATTCCAAGTGAATTTTGGACATTTCCTTAACTTTGTCAAAAAGCAATTAAATGCTTATTACAAAGTTCACAAATATATTTTGGAAATGATCCATTTAGGATCATGAATATCTCCACATGTGCGAGTAATGGGAGCATGCATGCTTCACCTTGTTGACCAATATCTTATCACGTTCATTCATTAAGGGGGGGTTTTAAATTGTGAAAAATAGAGTCAATATAGTGTAGGTATTGGGGGGTAGGGGTGGATGTGAGATCAAGAGGAGGTATTGTGGGATATAAGAGGGTTATATAATAAAAATAGGGTTTTCTTTTATTTGAAAGATGTATTGGGAAGGGGGTTCAACAAAAGGAGTTTTGGAGATATTTATGAATATCTAGTGAAATTAGGGGTATTTTTTAATATCCCATGAACGTAGGTGCTATGTCATAGGTTCAATGAGTGAATACCTCATGAATGGGATATTATGTAGCATCCATTTATTGGTACCACAGTGGCCAACAAGGTAGGTCAATCTGCGGGAGGCATAACTTCTTCATACGAACTTTGATTGAGGTGATTTTTGCATCGTTGGAAGACTTTCAATGTGTAGAACAATGTCGAGGAGATAGAAGACATGCTCACAATTTTTTGACCCCAAAAAGTGTCATTTGATGCCTCAAACTATCTCTGGAAGGTTCTGAACCCCAAATCACCAAATTAAGACCTACCCCTAAAATGGATCTTGCAAGCCAATTCCTCCATTTTTTCCATCCATAAATGACCAAGATAGATGAAAAATTATACGATGATCCTTTTCATATCATTTGTTCTCATCGTATCCATTAGGACAAGGTGCTTAATCATATCCCTTGATTCATTCACATCCTAATCAATCATCATTTAATATTGATGCTCAACTTGCATATCTAATATTGTTTATTGATATAATAATGGTTGTTTATCCTCATCAAATTCTAAGTCAAGAAGAACAACATGAAATTACTATGCAAATATAATGAACTTGGATCGTATCCCATATCAATTTTTTTTTTTAAGGGCCATACAGTACATCATGATTCATATTAATGATTCTGTGCAATTATAGATGCCTTGGGAAGCCATAAACAATAAATCCCTAAAAGTTGTTTTGTACCATCATTTGAATGCCTCTAAAATGTTGTATATTCTAGGATATATACTGTTGGATTTGAAGTACCTTAAGATCCAATGATATGTATCCCAACATGTCACACACCCTACCTCTAAGTACCTTTTTAAGGGATGGGGTACAAATTTTTCTCTTACCTCCGACGAATATCCTATCGAGGAATATTCCCTTTCTCTCGATGAACAGTCTCGATGCATGCCAGATCTCCCAAACTATGGTTAGGATCCATTCGACACCTAAGGTTCACCAATCCTACTGTACTCCACTCAAATTGTCAACCCATTGAAGATTAACATGTGTCATCACATTTATGTTCTTATTCAGCATCAATTCACCATATCACCATAGGGCGCTTAGGCTTGCTCGACTAGAGGATGACATTTGTCCCCCTCCTATAGTCCAATTAAAACACTAAATTAATATTTCATAGAATATCATTCTTTGGTAATTAATTACTTAAACCTCATTAATGATAATTATTCTCCACAAACTAATTATCCAATAATTAATTTTTGCTTAGCCTAATACTCATGGCTCAGTAATTACTGAGGTTTTACTTTCTCTTTCCCCCCTTTAGAAGTAGTTTAGCACCAACTCAATAAATTGCTCATATGCTAATAATGAGTAATTATATTATAACACAATGAGGTTAATTTCTCCATAATATAATTAAGTTGATTAACCTTAATTAAAGTATATAATGCAATCCCTTCCCAGCACACAACTCCATATTGAATTTTCACATAATTACACACACACACACACACATATGCATATTTATTTATTTACTGGGGAAAGGGATTAACTATATTCAATTTGATATTTATTATTACACATTTGTTCTTTTATTAATTATATTATAATATAATTCTGTTTAATTATATTATAATATGATTAAATATATCAAAGGAGCACTTCGATTATCAATATCCATTAATACCTAAGCCTCTAGACTTCGACGAAATTCCTCATCATGCTTTTATGAACCTACCCATATCTCCCGAATGTCGAAGCTCCGGAGAGGGTCCCACTTGTATTATGCCTTTATGCAAATATAATAAATTGTATTATCATACAATATAATAAATTACGTTTAATACTTATTATAACATTTATGCAACCATTGGAATACAGAGGGGTAGGTTCAGGCCTTTGACCCTTTTTCTTATTCATTCTATTACCCCAAACATCCTGGAGTCCTGGAGTCCCAAACTCCCAAAGGGTCCACACTCACACGTTATTGCGCATTAAATATTAAATTAAAAAGGGAAAAACGTTGGTACTTTATCACGTACAAATACCATGATAAACTCATTTAATATATATTATATTACACCTTTTTGGAAAATGTGCCTAGGTTTACAACGTCCCCTAATATTATATTTAATATTTGAAATGAGAGAGAGAGAGAGAGAGAGAGAGAGAGAGAGAGAGAGAGCTCTATGGGTCAACTCATTCAGCTCCCCAACACATCCTTTATACTCAAATCTCTTGGAGCCCCGGAGCCCCGAAGCCCCAAAGTGGCCCCACTTGTATGCATTACCACATTATTTAAGGTTTAAAAGAGATGGCTTCATTCATGTATAACCAATTTAATAATCTTAGTATAATATAATATATTATATTATACCAGTTTAATAAATCTTAGAATATTATAATATAATAGAATTTGAATAGAATTATTTTCTCTTACAAGAAAAATAATAAAAGGAAAAATATAATATTATAGTCTTTATAAAGGGATTTAATAAATGTTTATATTCTAGGGAAATTTCTCCATTCTAGAAATTAAAAATATAATTATAATCTCTTCCTTCTGGTGGGTAAATGAGTAATTATTTTTTCCTTATTACTGTGCTTTACTATCCCTACTAAATTTAAGGAAATATGGTCCTCAAACAAGGATTTACCTTCACAGTGAAATTTTTACATTTCTACCCATAGTTACAGCCCACCATAATTATGGGCATCCTTCCCAAATTGTAGGAATTTAACACAAGTTTAGCATAAACGTTTGTTAATTCCTAAATAGAGTTTTAAGAGCTTTTGTGTTTTAATTCAATTAGGAAATTTCATGTTTATTTCCTAATTATTTTTCCTTACTACCCATTTATAATGACTTATACATTTTTCAATATTTGGGTTGTTTCCCTAAAGTGCAAACCCGGATATGATATGCTCTAAGTTTTCTATAATAAGGCTTGAGAGAAAACTAAAATAGAGCAGTAGTAAGGAAAAATCAATTTCTCTCTTATTTGATGCTCAATAAAATTTATTGTTCCTTCATTATTACACATGAATGAATTAAACTGTGAAACTCAGTCAATCTCAACATTCACTCCCATAATTTAGCATAGGAAGTCACACGGTGAAGTTGTTCACCCACATATAAATTTAGCTGTAACATTTCCACATTCACACTTAAATTCTCAAGGCATTTTTAACAGAAAACTGAACTTATATTGCTTTAGAAACACAGTCTATAATTATCTCTAAGATTGATAGTGTAGATATTTTGACAAAATATACTTATCTAGGATCCACAAAGTGTTGCAACTGTTGAAAGGGGTTCCCTTTTCCACCCAACCGTAGGAACAAAAAATATTGGAAGGATTTACCACTTGCCACCCCCTAGCCAGATAATGATGCTATGAGAGAGATTCTTCCTTCTATTCAGTAACTGCCAGGGGCAAAGATCACTCTCCTCTTCCCACGGGAACTTGGTAGATTGGTTTTCTCTCCACCAAGAAAGGGGGTCTACAATGAGTGCTTCCTCAGTCACTCATCCTCTCTATAACCTCATTTATCATCGTGGTTGGAAAATGATGCCCAACAATTCCCATACCCAGAACAAATTTGATTTTCAGTTCTCTTCAAAACTAGAGAGCTGCACATGCTCTCCCTCCTTAGAAATGGTCACCAGACCCATTCCTCTTCCATCCTCTCTTTTGCCTATGAATTTCCTACCTTTTCTTTTCCTTCCTCATCAATATTTTGTGGTTCCAAATCTCAATTTCGTGGGTCAGGTTAGGGAGTTTCCAGATGGGCACTCTTCTCATTTTCTCATTGACTCTTGAGGAATACTTCCCAACTACCAGCTTGGCTGGTAATTAAATTCTCTAGGTCAGAGGACTATTCTGGGTCTGAACAATTTAATTCCAACAGATTACTGGTCCGGTAGAGGTCATCTCAACCATTATTGGTTCCCTTCACCATCTCTTTCATGCATCATGATCTACCTTGGAAAACCCCTTCAACAGTTATGTAACACTTCCCATTTTATTTAGTAACAAAAATATATACATTACCTTTTATAACAAAAGTTTCATCAATTGCAACATCCACACATATTCAGTCTGCCCATAGTCTTTTAGCAGGTTATAGTTATATTTACAAGCTGGGGGAAATAGGGGTATTACAATCCCCTCCCCCTTAAAGGAATATTGTCCTCGATGTTCTGCTTGTCGATTTGCTCTGTATGTATAGAAGTAAACAAAAATGGGTATGCATATTTCATGGCATCCTCCATTTCCCATGTAGCTTCATCTGGACCAAAGTGTTTCCACTGCACCTTGACCCATGCAATGGTTATGTTACTGAGTGGAATTTATTTCTTATCTATTATGCATTGTGGCTATGGTAGGAATTCTCCCTCTGGTTCTACCTGAATCACAAACCAATAAATTATATGATTAGAATCATGTACATATTTCTTCAGCAACGAAACATGGAAAACATTATGTGCCTTCACTGTGGGAGGTAGTGCTAGTCTATATGCTACAGGTCCTACTCTGTCCAAAATTTCAAAGGGTCCACAATACCGAGGTGCCATCTTCGCACAAGTTCCCATTCTCAAGGAAATTTTTTTGGGCCTAACTCGGAGATAAATGTGATCCCCTTCTTTGAACTCTCTATGAGTCCTTTTTCTGTTTGCATAGCTTTTTTCTGTCTATCTTGAGCTATTTTCAAATTTTGTTTTATTTGAACTACTTGTTGTTCCATTTCTTTTAGCATATCTGTCCCAAGTGTAATTGTGTCCACTGGGTTATTCCAATTGATTGGAATATTTCATTGTATACCATAGAGAGCCTCAAAAGGGCTCATCTTCAGTGATTTTTGAAAGACATTGTTATAAGAAAAATGTACAAGTGGTAGGTAGTCTTCCCACTTCTTGGGATGATGCATCAAATGCATCCTTAACATTTCCTCTAACACTTGGTTTAGCCTCTCTGTCTTCCCATCAGTTTGAGGGTGATAGGTTGTACTAAATAACAATTTAGTTTCAAAACCAACAAACAAATATTTCCAGCAAATTGAAGTAAATTTTCTATCTCTGTCTCATATGATTTCCTTTGGCATGCCATGCAGTCTAAATATTTCTTTCATGAAAATACTGGCAATATCTATTGCTTTGCAGGTTGACTTGACGAGAATAAAGTGAGCAAACTTGCTTAGTTTGTCCAAAACTACCACAATGGCGTCATTATGCTTGGTTGATTTGGGCAATCCTGTGATGAAATCCATGGAGATGGTTTCCCATTTCCACTTGGGAATTGGTAGGGGTTGCAAAAATCCTGCTGGATGTCGGTGATATTCCTTAACCTGCTGACATTCTAGACATTTAACTAAGTAATCAACTATGTCATTTTTCAGTCTGATCCAATAAAACAATTTCTTAGTGTTTGTGATCATTTTTTGATAACCTGGATGATAAGTATATGGTATTTTATGTAGTTCATCCATTATGAACCTATTCAAGTTGTCACAATTTGGAATATACAACCTACCTTTGTAAGTTAACATGCCATCATTCAACAATTGATATCCCTCATACTTTAGCCCTGTGGGCTCTTGCTCTAGGTATGATTTCACAGTCTTGAAAAACACTTTTGTTTCTTGTGCACTTTTGACTCTCTCCTTGATGTTTGATTCACATGTGCTTACAACTTCCAAGTGAATCAATTTCATACTCCTACTAAGGAAATCAACCACCCTATTTTATTTTCCTTTGATATGTTTTATTTCAAAATCAAACTCACTAAGGAGAGCCATCCACCTAGCTTGTCTGGCATTGAGTTTGGGCTAGTCAAACAAGTATCTCAACCCACTATGGTTTGTCATAAGTACAAATATTCTACCTAGGAGATAATGCCTCCACATTTTTAAAGAATGTACTATGGCATCCAATTCCAAATCATGTGTCACATAATTGATTTCATTCTCATTCAATTTTCTGGATTCGTAGCAAATCACATGCCCTTCTTTCATAAGGACTCCTCCGAGCCCTTCCTTGCAGGAATATGTACACACAAGGAAATCCTTGTTTGGGTCTACAATCTTCATCACAAGTGCATTGGTTAGAAGGTAGTTCAGTAGTTGGAATCTCTCTTCACATTCTGATGTACAAATGAATTTGAATCCCTTTTTTTGAAGGGAGGTGATTGTACAACCAATCTTAAAAAATCCCTTTATGAACCTTCTATAGTATCCTTCTAGGTCCATAAAGGATCTGATATCATATACATCTTTTGGGGTAGGCCAATCCATAATGGATTTGATCTTTTCAGGATGAACTTCCACTCCTTCTTCAGTGATGACATGGCCTAAGTAATGGACTTGTTTTTGGAAAAAGTCACACTTACTAAAATTAACATAGATTTGATGTTCTCTTAGCACTTGAAGCACTAACTTGAGATGTTATTCATGATCTTCCATACTCTTACAATATATTAGGATATCATCAATGAAAACCAACACAAATATGTCCAAGAACTTACTGAGTACATTATTCATCAAGCACATAAAAGTGGTTGGTGCATTGGTAATCCCAAATGGCACCACCACAAATTCATAGTGCCCATATATTGTCCTAAAGGTTGTTTTGTGGATGTCTTCATCCTTAATTCCAACTTGATGGTATCCATACGTCAAGTCAATCTTGGAGAAAATTGTAGCACCCCTTAATTGTTCAAACAATTCGTCAATCCTTGGCAAGAGATACTTATTATTAATGGTCATCTTATTAAGTTGTCTATAGTCTATGCACAACCTGAGTATGTCATCCTTATTTTTCACAAACAAAGCTGGTGCTCCCCAAGGAGACACACTAGGTCGAATGTAACATTTATCTGACATCTCCTTTAGTTGTAGTTTGAGCTCAACTAACTCTAGAATACTCATTCTATAGGGTTCTCTAGACATTGACACCGCTCCTGGTACAAGTTCTATTGAAAATTAAATATTCCTTCTTGGAGGTAGACCTGATACCTCTTCTGGAAACACATATTTATACTCTCTTAATATAGGATGGTCCTCTAGGCTTGGTTTATTGTCCTCAACAGAGTTGAACACTTGTATTGCATACAAAGTACATTATTTTTTGCAATACTTCTTCACTTGAAGGGATGATATTTGTCTCACTCAGACAAGCTTTTGAATTCCTTTTAGGGTTATTTTCCTCCCTTCTTCATCTTCGAACTCCAAATTTTTATTATAATAGTCCAACTTGGATTTTTGGGTAGCCAACCGATCTATGCCAATCAATAGGTCATAAGATCCTAAAGGGAGCATGTTTAGGCTTTCTTGGGTGGACAATCCATTCACAACGAATTGGCATGTTGGTATGACCTCTGTCACCTTTTTTTGTTCCAGTGGCTAGTTGTACCAGCCATAATTTAGCATGTTTTACTTGTTGCAATTTACATTTCTCAACAGTTTGAGGGGAAATATAACTCAGATTAGAACCAGGATCAATTAAAATGGAAACTAGATGAAATAAAATCATACCTTCCATCTCCACCACTGAAGCTTGGTGGTCATCTTGTCTATTGTCCAAGGCTTCATAAATTTGTGGCATGCTCCTAGCCACATCATTGAATATGGTATTCTACTGAATGTTATAAACTCTCTAATTGTCCTGTTACCTATGTGGGAAGCCCCTTAACAAATGTTCTTCTCCACAACCCCAACATTTCAAGGGTTCTCTCTTTGTATTATCAGTCTTACCTGGGGCTGATCCAAAGGGTTTATTATCACTCTGAGATGGAAAATTATGTTGATAGACACTTTTAGTAATAAGGCTCATCTTAGAACTTTTCCCATGATTCTTAAATCTCGAGGATTTAAACCCCTTCTTCTTGAATCCCAATTTACTTTTCTTCTTCCAATACTTATGAGGTTCTTCCTTGTTCTTGAGTTTCTCATAGCAGTACCTTGCCTTTCGATTATTGTCTTCTAAAGTCTCAAGTTCATCAAACTCAATTCCGTTCCAGAAGGACTGAGGATGTCCACTAATAAACCGTTGCATCTTTACCTTTTCATCCCTTATGTAGGGCACATACCTCATCAACTCAAGAAATTTGTTGATATATTCATCTATTGTGAGTTGTCATAGCATGATTTCATAGAAATCCTTGGTCTTCCCATCAAAGTATTTTTTAGAAAGATACTTCTTATTAAAGTATTTTTCAAATTATTTCCGTGAAAATTCCTTCTCATGGATTCCTTTCACATTCCTAATCTCCTCCCACCAAATGGAGGCCTTTCTATTCAAGTTGAAAATGTCTATTCAAGCCTTTAAGTTTTCAGAGTAGTCATGGACTCTGAAGTACTTATTCAAGCCAAGTAGCCAAACTTCTTCTTCTTCCCCTATTTTAATTTCTACATCGAAAGTAGGTGGTTTGGATTTCTTAAACTCTTTAGGGTCATGGCTCTTGGAATGTTTCCTCTTCTTTCTTCTCCTCTGGGAATGTGAACTAGTCTCACTACTAGACAATTCCTTGGAGTTGTCAGTTAGTCACTAGAGGATTCTTCCGTTGAATGTCTCTTGGCTCCATGTTGGGCCTTCCTTGAGGTGCTCCTCCTTGTGTGGCTACTTTCAGGACCATGATTTTGTAATTCAGGGGGACTTTGGTTTTTCTTAGTATGATGTCTATCCACATTACTGGTTGTTGGCCCATATTGCAACTTCCTTTGTATATCTGATAGGCTTTGTAGTAGGACTACATTAAATTCAGTTTGTTTTTCCTGTTATTTTATAGACCTTTCATTGTCATCCTTACAACTCTGTAATTATTTCATGAGGCTTCTTAAAGTTTCAGCCAAATCTGAAGGGGTTTCCACTACCCTCCTCTCATCAGAGTCTTCTTCTCTATTGTGGGAGATTTCCCCCAACTCATGGCGTGTCACCATTCTTTACATTGTAGTTTTCCTTGCTATCCAGTGACTGTTCGAGTGTTGATAAAAAAAAAAAATAGTTAATTGTATACTAGTTTATGAACAACACATGCAATTTGTAAGGTGAAATCAACTTCATTATTTGGCAACACTAGCAACACATGGTTAATATTTTAAAAACATATAACAATAGCAGGTAATTTCATTCCTCTCTTCAATAGTGGTTTAAACAAGCTTCTTATGAATGGGGTAAGATAGGGTGTTACCCCTTAACAATTCTCTAATAAAATTTTATTCGACTCATTCATGATCCCAAGAAGGCCAAGTGTTGTTTCCCAATATAATATCATTCTATCACACACCTGCCCCCTAAGTAACTTTTTAAGGGATGGGGTATAAATTTTTCGATTACCTCCGATGAATATGGTATCGAGGAATATTCCCTTTCTCTCAATGGACAGTCTCGATGCATGCCAGATCTCCTGAACTATGGTTAGGATCCATTCAACACCTAAGGTTCACCAATCCTACTGGACCCCACTCAACTCGTCAACCCATTGAATATTAACATGTGCCATCACATTGATGTTCTCAGTCAACATCAATTCACAATATCATCATAGGGCGCTTAGGCTTACTCGACTAGAGGATGACATTTGTCCCTCTCCTACAGTCCAATTAAAATACTTAATCAATATTTCATAGAATACCATTCTTTGGTAATTAATTACTTAAACCTCATTAAGGATAATTATTCTCCACAAACTAATTATCTAGTAATTAATTTTTTCTTATCCTAATACTCATGGCCTAGTAATTACTGAGGTTTTACTTTCTCTTTCCCCCTTTTAGAAGTAGTTTATCACTAACTCAATAAATTACTCATATGATAATTATGAGTAATTATATTATAACACAATGAGGTTAATTTATCCATAATATACTTAAGTTGATTAACCTTAATTAAGGTATATAATTCAATCCCTCCCCGACATGCAACTCCATACCAAATTTTCACGTAATTTCACACACACACACACATGCATATTTATTTATTTACTGGGAGAGAGATTAACTATATTGAATTTGATATTTATTATTACAAATTTGTTCTTTTATTAATTATATTATAATATAATTCTATTTAATTATATTATAATGTGATTAAATATATCAAAGGAGCACTTAGGATTATCAATATCCATTAATACCTAAACCTCTGGACTTCGGCAAAATTCCTGATCATGCTTTTATGAACCTACCGAAATGTCCCGAATGTCGAAGCTCTGGAGAGGGTCCCACTTGTATTATGCCTTTATGAAAATATAAGAAATTGTATTATCATACAATATAATAAAATATGTTTAATATTTATTATAACATTTATACAACCATTAGAATACAAAGGTGTAGGTTTGGGCCTTTGACCGTTTTTTTTATTCATTCTATTACCCCAAACATCCCGGAGTCCTGAAGTCCCGGAGTCCTGAAGGGTCCACACTCACATGTTATTGCGCATTAAATATTAAATTAAAAAGGGAAAAAGGTTGGTACTTTATCACGTACAAATACCATGATAAACTCATTTAATATATATTATATTACACATTTTTGGAAAATGTGCCCAGCTTTACAACGTCCCCTAATATTATAGTTAATATTTGAAAAGAGAGAGAGAGAGAGAGAGAGAGAGAGAGAGAGAGAGAGAGCTCTTCGGGTCAAACCCTCCGGCTCCCCAACACATCCTTTATACTCAAATCTCATGGAGCCCCGGAGCCTCGAAGCCCCAAAGTGGCCCCACTTGTACGTATTACCACACTATTTAAGGTTTAAAAGAGATGGATTCATTCACGTATAACCAATTTAATAAATCTTAGTATAATATAATATATTATATTATACCTCTCAAAAATCTCACCTAGGTTTAAATATCTCTAATATTACATTTAATATTGAATATTGGAATGAAGGAAGGATATATGGGTCCACACCTTCGAATCTTCCATGCAACTCTTCATTCTCAATTAACTCAGAGTTTCGAAGTTCCGAAGTCCCGAGGGGGACCCACTTGTATTACAACGTGATATAAATACAATGAGTTATTTTGAATTATAATATAATAATTTGCAATAAAGGGTTATTATACTCAATTATGTTAATTTGATCACAATTAAATATAAAATCACATAAACTTTTAATTATAATTATAATCTCTCCCTTATAAATTTTTACATTTCCACAGAAAGTTACATCCCACCACAATTATGGGGATCCTTCCCAAATTGTAGGAATTTAACACAAGTTAGCATAAACGTTTATTAATGCCTAAATAGAGTTTTGAGAGCTTTTGTATTTTAATTCAATTAGGAAATTTCATGTTTATTTCCTAATTATTTTTCCTTACTACCCATTTATAATGACTTGTACATTTTTCAATATTTGGGTTGTTTCCCTAAAGTGCAAACCCAGATCTTATATGGTCTAAGTTTTCTGTAATAAGGCTTGAGAGAAAACTAAAATAGAGTAATAATATGCAAAAATCACTTTCTCTCTTATTTGATGCTTAATAAAATCTATTGTTCCTCCATTATTGCACATGAATGAATTAAACTGTGAAACTTAGTCAATCTCAACATTCACTCCCAGAATTTAGCATAAGAAGTCACATGGTAAAGTTTTTCACCCACATAGAAATTTAGCTGTAACATTTTCACATTCACACTTAAATTCTCAAGGAAATTTTAACAGAAATCTGAATGTATATTGCTCTAGAAACACAATCTATAATTATTTCTGAGATTGACAGTGTAGATATTTTGACAAAATATACTTATCTAGGATCTAGAAAGTGTTGCAACTACTGAAAGGGGTGCCCTTTTCCACCCAACCATAGGCACAACAAATCCTAGAAGGATTTACCACTGGCCACCCCCTAGCTAGATCATTATGCTCTAAGATAGATTCTTCCTTATGTTCAACAACATCCAAGGGCAGAGATCACTCTCCTCTTCCCACAGGAACTTGACATATCGGTTTTCTCTCCACCAAGCAAGGGAGTCTGCAATGAGTGCTTCCTTAGACACTCATCTTCTCTGCAACCCCGTTTATAATCTTGGTTGGAAAACACTGCCCAGCAATTCCCATACCCAGAAAAAAATCCTTGTTCAATTCTCTTCAAAACTAGAGAGCCGCACATGCTCTCCCTCCTTAGAAATGGTCACCAGACCCATTCCTCTTCCATCCTCTCTTCTTCCCTTGAATTTCCTACCTTTTCTTTTCCTTCCTCAACAAGATTTCACGGGTCAAGTCATGGAGTTTCCAGATGGGTACTCTTCCCATTTCCTCATTGACTCTTGAGGAAGACTTCCCATCTTCTAGTTTGACTGGTAATTAAATTCTCTGGGTCAGAGGACTGTTTTGGTTCTGAATAATTTAATTCCAATAGACTACTGGTCTGGTAGGGGTCATCTATATCATTATTGGTTCCCCTCACCATCTCTCTCATGCATCATGATCTACCTTGGCAAACCCCTTCAGTAGTTATGCAACTCTTTCCATTTTATTTAGTAACATAAATATATACATTAACTTTAATAACAAAAAGGTTCATCAATTCCAACATCCACACATATTAAGTTTGCCCATAGCCTTTTAACAGGTTATAGTTATATTTACAAGCTGGGGGAAACATGGGTATTACACAACATATATAACATTAATGAGTCTATTGTGGAGTACATAATATTTACCTTTGACAAACATGGAATGACAAAAGTTACACTATACTAATGATGTGGAATCCATATCCACATTCCAACACATGAAAACCTAAATAGTTAAAAGCAACCTTGTAAAAAATAATTCGAAAACATTCATTAGTACAAATATTTTTTAAAAATAGACAATTTAAACAATATTCACCATATATAGTGTCTAAATATAAATATTAGTTAATCATAAAATAAAGCCTTTAAAACAAATTGAGGGGAAAAAGTCATTGACAAATGCCACTTGATTCCAAGTCTCAAGTTGTCAATAAATGAAATGCCAACAGCTCAAGAGCCTTAGCACTAGCTATAGAGAGGAATGGCATAATGCATTTTCCCTCCTACTTGTCATCCAAGGAGATATTCATAGCATGGATGATTAGTTGGAAATCCTATCAAATGTCTGTCTACCTCACACTAATACAATTTCATCTCATGCTAATATAATTTCTCCTCATATTGATAAATTGTAGTAGTTCCATATCCAACTATATAATCCTCTATGAACTATGCTCAGAGTGTTCCTCAATACACGAGTGCCCAATGATAGTTTTAGATGTGGACAACATTGAGGGATTAAATCTGATCAATGTGTTCTGATGAAGCTGCTATGTGCATGACTGTGATGAGGAATTGAAGACTCTACCCTATAAGTTTTGTCTCCTCAAAGAGGGTGGTATATTTCATGTTCTTTAAGCATATTTTGTTGTGATACGTGGGGTCCACTAGTGGTCAACCTCCTTTTATATTAAAATATCTATGAACAATTGCAATGTAAAAATCATTAAAACTTGCATGTTGTTCAATCATCTATTGTTCGATTGGAATAATAAAAGGAACACTAGCTCTCTCATTTCTCCATGTGTGAAACCAAATATCAATAAGGTGCACTAGGTTTAAGACATGTCTTGTCAAAGGCTTCCATTAGGCCATAACTTGGGTCAAAATTGACTCTACATAAACCTTATCTACAAATAGTTTAGTGTTCATTGGATCAATATGTGTATAATGCAATAAATCATGACTTATCGATTTGGTGAAAGAGATGCACTAATATTTCCCTCAATACGGTTCAAGTATTTCCAACAACATGCTTGTGGATGCGATAGAGCATACAACAATGTTGGGACTAGATACAAGTTTCGAGTGTCTTTTGAGGAATATTCATCCCCACTTGCAGCCTCTTAGCCAAAGGAATATGAATTGAATCTTATCAATTGGAACTTTCTTCTAGATAATGGTAAGGTATGCTAGCCATGTCATGATAAGATAAAACCAATTAAAAATAAATGTATATACTGCAACATCAAAAATTAATCGGAAGTTGTATGGTATTGAAGAAGGTCATTGAGTGAAACTTGTGTCAATGCCAACCCTCTCACCATCCTCTTATCCAATTGTGTGTCCCCTAGTCTTTGATACTTGACCATCTCTTGATCCAACCATCTAATGTATTAATCCATAATCATCATAAACTAATACTTGAAGCCCGTGTATGATATATAGTATCGATAGTCTCATAATAAATCAACAAGTCATGGTAAATATCCTTGAGCATTTTGATATTTTCTCCTCCTTAACAAACATCACTTCTCTATCATCACCCCATGGTATCCATGTCGCCATCAATATCCACATAATCATGTGTTGCCCCCCTCTCTCAAACATGCCCCTCTAGTTCTTCTACAATAATCTAATCATCACTAAGCATAAATCCCCCAATAACAAAACCCTACCTTAGGTCTCTCCTTATCACCATGTCCTTGTTCTTGAGCATGGCCACCAATGTCTCACTACTTGATTGACAAGTGATTTCCATAATTTCCTTAAGTGTGAGCCAAATTCAGTCAAGTGACTCTAATTCTTGTGGATACTCTAAATGGTTGGGATCTAGTGTTATAATCTTAATAATATGTATCGATATCTTCATTGGAATGGATAAAGATTCCTGGTTGCACTTAAAAATATATTATTACCACCAAAACCATTATAAAGCTCACTAACTTTTATATCACTTGTGTCGATTTAGATATATTGACTTCTTGTATTGTCATGCTGATATAAATTAAAATATCAAATGGATTTGCATTATCCAAATGGGAAATGAGATTTATGTCATCTCTTATGTGTATAGAGAGGTATTTATGTCGTAAAAACAATTCTAAGATATATATAATTTAGGTGTAGCTGACTTAGTAAAGGACATTTTTAATAAAGCATGTGAAACGAATATTGTAAAGTTTTGTTATTGATAATGTCATATTGATTGACATCGGTATAATTTCAATTAATATCGATATTGAAAACCCCTAAATGGTTCAAGAAAATTACCACGTAAAGATTGATATCATAATGGTTGACCAAATATCAATGAATTTGATAATGATAATAATGTTGTTTATATGACATGATATTGGTTGATGTTGCTATTTCAACAAAAATATTCCTGCCCTAAAGGTAGTCGTAAATGACAACATCTTTAATCCAATTAAAAGCAAGTCGGTTAATAACAAATTTATCAACATAATATTAATTTATTAATATGATATTGATTTATCTTGTTATTTCAATTTACATAAATCTTGATCTGATAGTGAGAAATAAGTAACGTGAATATTCTTAGAGCCATCCATAAACTAAATTCTACCTACCTTGGAGAGCTTAATAATGTGACATAATGACAAACAAATACAAGAGAAAAAGGATTATGAAAGTTTCTCTTTCATTATTGAAAGGGGTTGAAGGAAAAGAACTAAGATTTCTAAATCCATCCTCGCTCAAAGAGTTCTTGCATTACAACTCAAACGTTTAAAGATATAGCAATTTTTTTTTTAATCGGGAGAGATGCAATTATAAGATGGTTGAATTTCAACATAATTTTGTTGGTATCAAAGTCTTTTTTTTAATCATGAATGGAGTAAAACTTGTATATCTTTAATTAAAAAAAGGATGGGTTGCATAAGCAATTGTATAGTCTTCCGCTAAAATC
>SNQJ01S0027454.1:119793-133951 GCA_010110895.2 Picea sitchensis | reverse complement strand
TAGTTTCATACAATACTTTAAGAGCTGTCCATGTTTCAGCAGAAGTTGTAGCGTCTCTAATATGTGGAATTATGCTATCTTTAACTGACATGCGCAACAATACCTTTGCCTTGTTTTCACGCTTTTCCCAGTCTTGGATCTGTGCTGCTGTCGCATCTGCAGCCGCATCAGGTTTCAGTTTAGTTCCATTCACAATGTTCCAGACACCATAGCCCTCCATGAGCGTCCACATCTTGAATTTCTAGTTAATGAAATTCAAGCCATCTAGCTTGTTGGCTTCGTTGAGGTAGGTCTCCGCTAGAGGATTCACCATCTCTGTAAGTTAGTCTCTGCAAGTGAATCACCAAAGATATGCAACTTTTTGTCGAGTGCTGAGAAGTCCGTCACTCTGCCTTTGGATCCACTGATCCAAATCTACCTCTATTCTTAGCTTAAATCATGCATGCATGCACCTTAATATATAAAATACCCACTTTTTAAATAGCCACTTCACTATTTAAAAGACTTATAACTCCCTCTTCACCTATAGAAGCCTCACACCACTTTATATATAAAAAAAAAAACAATATACATTTCTTGAAAAAAACTTTTCCCCTTTTTGATTTAAATACACATGCATCCACTTAGAAATCAATAGCCATCCATTAAGCTATGATATCCTTTATCCTTTCATATCTCCACTTTAGTTAAAAAGTATATCCTCTTTTAATAAACTTCAAAAAGAGATTCACTTTAATCAAATTTAAGTGAGCATCAAACTCCACGTTTCCAACATATATCCACGCATGCATTCAAACACGTTTTATATCCACCTTTTAAAAAAAAACATGAACCTTCACGATTTATGATTCAAAATTCACTCAAATCATGGCATGCAAGTCGTAGATTCTTATTTAGTGTTCAAACTATAACCTCCTCTTCAAAAAAACACTCACGCAACAGTCTTCACGCACGTTTCTCACATAGCTTTGCAAAAAATCGATCGGATGCTCCTTTAATTCAGCAAGTTCAGCGCTGGCGCTTGGTGTCAATGCAAAGGGGAGCGTTGCAGCACTGGGACATATGAGGAGTGTGAGCGTTAATGCTCCAGCGCTTTGAGACATTCACAAAGGGAGCACTCGGCCTTGGATTGTTAAAAATTCGTAAGTTTGAGAGAGCTCAACGCTCCTCTCACACTGAATGGGGAGCGCTCGCCGCCCCTACTCAAATTTAATTTGAGATCTTGCACTCAGAGAGCTGGATCTCTTGAATTTGCTGTCAAACTCCATGCTCCTCCTCGAAATGATATGCAGTCGGCTCATGCAAGTGCTTTCACGCTTCACTAGCCTACCGGGAGTCCGCACCTCTCAAGCTCTGATACCAACTTAAAATATACGAGGCAAACAACACGGTGAGGCTACGCTCACTTCTGTATATCAATGAAGACGGATTACATCTTTATATAGGAAAAGACTCTCCCGAGTCGGCTACATGCAAACCAAAGACAACTGGACTCTTAACTAAGAATTGACTCTTAACACGCCTACAACTGACTCTCACAACTGAAACTTATAACGGGTGCTTACAGCGGGTGCTTTCTCCATTATTTCCAAGTATTTTGTTATAATTTAACATACCAAAGTTCCAAGACATATAATCTCATGGAATTTGGAATTTTTATTTTATTAAGTTTAGATAAAAATACAATTTTCAAGAACATTTTAAATTTTTTAATAATATCCCACTTTCACTTGTGTGTTTTTCTCTCTGCTAATTAATATGTTATGGATTTGAAATGATTCCATTTCCATTCTTTCCACTAATGTATTAGCCACTTTATACCAGGACTTTATCTTATCCATGCACATTTTATATCAACATAGAAGGAGAGGGAATTTACCTTATCCATGCACATTTCATATTTAGTATTGTTTATTTTTCAAATTCAAAACAATATCATATTTTTTTGTAGGTAGAAGTACAAACACCAATAAGGTCACATTACTACAAAATAACAAGTAATGTGAGATAGTTTATATATAACGTGTGGTGATATGACATACAAAATTGTATGTATATAATTTTTAGTTTCAAGTTTTGTATTTTATCCATGTAATTTTTTATTTTTTCAAAGGTGGAAAAATCTATCATAACTCAATTGTCAACTGGCAGTGAGGACACTATCAATGGTTTCTATCCACGAATGTGGGCTAACTTATCAAGGAAAACCATACCACTTGAAATTATCTATTGGTGGTTTGTAAGGGGGTAGACTTCAACCCTTGCCATATGCCTTTGGATCTTGGGCCATTAACCTATTTTCTCACATCTAAGGAAGACAAACTCTTAGCCAATTATAAGTAGTTTTAGGTTTTACTCCTTGACCAAAATGCAGTCTACACCTAGATAGTATCTGCTAGAAAGTCAATATCTTGTATTGTCATCACTAAGGCTATAACAATGGTATCATGTGATTTCAAGTACCATCTAACCTTAATCCCATACATGAGATCAAATATTACCACTAGTTGCAATTTAACCTCTTGTTGAGCAGGTCAATCCATGCAAATTATGATACACATACTTATAATATTTTGAAAGAGCCATTTTCTATTTATACATTTACTTTTGATAGTACTTTTTGGGATTCTCCCCTTGAATAGTTGGATGGAGGATGGTGTCAACCTCTAGTCACAAGAGTAGTTGGTAAGACCGATGGACTTGACTGGATTTAAACCTATGATTTATGATTTCCCCATTGACAACATGCCTATAGTGGATGGTCCAACTAATTGATTTAACCCTTGGGGTTAAATATAAAACTAAAAAATATATGTGTGGGCTTTGATCCACTTGTGTATGGGTTGGTTGCAAGATTATTTAATATTAACTCTTTGGTGCAACCATGTATTAGACCACTACCTCAAAATAATTCTATAACTTTATCAAAAACCCTTGTAGAAATTAAACCTTACCCACCATATTCAATCTCTTTGAACAATTTCATTTTATTAATTAAATGAAAGAATCCACTCTATTGATTCAAAGAAGTCCAAAAATTAAAAAGTTGATATTGCAATGTGATTAGAGTCTTGATCGATTATTAAGTTGAAGAATTTGTGATTCAAGTGAAGATTTGTGTTTGCACATGCAACAAAAATTGATTGAATGTATTTATTGAGCATGGATTGATTATACATTTGATCTTAGGTTGAAGCCCATTAGTGCAAGTTTTGAGGCGTATATTGTGCTTCACACAATGTTGTATACTAGTATAGGTTGTTTTCTTAATATATTGTATGGGCCAAGAAACATCCCTTTAGTTAATCATATTTCTCTTGGTTTAATTTTATTCCTCTATTAATAAAGGGATTGGTATTTCAGTTAGAAAAATTATTAAATAATTAAGTGAAAATTAGATTAGGGTTTATTATTTTTTTTTAAAGGAAAAGTTTGTGGGATTTTCCTTCTTGAAAATATTTAGATGGATAGTGGCTCAACCATTCAATACAATAAATGTTGGTAACCTTGAGGGACTTTCCCGGATTTGAACCTGTGACCTATGGCCTCCTTGTCAAACACATGCATTGGGTGAATGATTCAATTGATTGAGGTAACCCTTGGGGCTTAAAAATGTTTGGAAAAATATTATACCACCCTTAAGAACTTAAAAAAAAGTGATATTGTTTGTACATTTCCAACGTCAATCGACCCATGAGGGACAAACATGTCACAAGCATGATTTGAATGTAGGTGGGGAGGTAACAACTTCTCCTCTTAACCACCCAAGTTGACCCAATTAAGTTAAATGTTTGGAAACATCTCGTGTAATGTCCCCAACCTCCCAAGCTAAGACACATCACCACAATCCTAAACTTCAGTTGTTCCAACACCAATCTGAAGCGTCCAAAATCACTGTTGGACAAAGCTACCTCCACATCTTAGTGCGCAGATACTACTTACAACACTCCCTGTTACAAGCAGTATTAGAATGTTTGTGCACAACCTTAGGAAACGACACCCAGACTCGAACCAGGTTTCGTTCCACAAGTAAACTCCTTTTAATACAATCATAGTAGCCGAATAAGTAACACAAATCTATTACACGCATAAGCCTTTAGAGCACTAATGTACTATTGTGTGTGTAGTTATTCTGCACACATAATACTATTGCACGAAATTAGTATGATATTGCACTCGGATTCCATCACCTTTGCACACGTGGATTGCTTCACTATGTGCTTGACAAATTATATCATGTCTTGATATCTTCTAACCGTACCACATAATTTAACACTTAACCATATTATAATAGGAAACAATATTTTACCGATTAACCATACATTAGCTAATAGGAAACACTTATAACTTTCATACCCACATATGTCACAGTATGCAGAAAAAAGGAATGCATATAAGCACTAAAATTACACAAAATTAACCACTTTATGCATATGCAATTTTGTACAAGAAAAAAAACCATAACATAAAGTAATGACAAGTGCACAGTCATTAGAATAAGCTCATAAGATGTACTTATCTTTAAGGAAAAGTGAACAACTGTGCACAGGACTCAGATGTTCCTCCCAGCCATAGCCTTTGTAGCTCGTTATCTTTCAACAACAGGTCACCCATGAGCTAGGGCATAAATTCCACAAGGAAAAAGGGTTCTTAATGCCAAGATATGGTTTATTAATTAGAAAAAATTATCAGTGCAAGGTGCCATTGAAGCCACTAGCCTACAATATCTCATTCCCCACATGCATGTCCTACCCAAGGAAGTGTGCCCCTTCTCTTCTCAAAAGTACTTCGACTGCCCCACTTCCCTTTCAGGGCTTCAATAAAAGGATGGACAGGAAGTCTCAAATCCATGTATCTAATGCCCAACGCACCAAGGGAACAATTCTCAGCAAATCTCTCTCCTGGAGAGAATGCTCACAGACCTAACAACCTACCTCTTCGACACAACATATCTCTCACCCAGAGAGAAGTGCTTATGGGCCTGACAAATCGCTTCTTTAACCACATGCTTGACAACCCGCATCTTCGACAATGCACAAGATTTCCCAAGAACCCGGTTAAGCAATGACAATCATTACAATTGAATACAGTTCCTCCCAGAGGAGCTTTCCACTGAAGGATGATTGGAATAATGAATAATCCCCCCCAAAAATACACTAGGGCTCAATAATATATTTGCATGGTCATAACTAGACACTTGTCACATTAAGAACTAGCTTTTAGCCACTTGGTGACTCGTTCCCATCCCTTATGAACTTAGGATAATTAAATATATGTAAATTAAACTTCAAAAATATTATTAAAATATTCCTTTGACTTAAGCTTTCCCTTTTTCCCTTTTTTGTGGAGTTTATCCCCCTCGTCTCTTTTCGTCTGAGTTGAGTCTATGCGTAGTGATGTGATTATATTAACAACTCGAGGGAAATTACATTTACAATACAGGTGCACTGGCCTTTTTCATCCAAGCTCACTAGCCTAATAACCACATAGGATCTCCGACCTCAAAACACAAACATATATACAAAGGCTCTCTAGCCCCAAAACTGCGCGCTTAATCCAGTGTGTGCAAAAAATTGGGATGTGCACACTTCTTCCTTAGTGTGCCATCCTTGCTCACTTACATAGGTTTGTGCTACACTATGAAATGTGCACGTTCCTTCTTTGTTGCAGAATCCTCACGTAATCACCAAACTATGGAGTATGCGCAGAAAATTGAATCCAAGACTTGGTACCAACAATTCACCAACTTATATATATATTAAAACACACACACACACACACACACACACACACACACACACACACACACACACACACATATATACATTTACATTTACATTTATAGTTGGGGTTCGAACTAGGGGTATTACATTCCCCTCCCCCTTATTTATGCACTGTCCTTAGTGCACTGCATACACATGTATAATCATAAATTTCAAAAGTCTTAAAAAATATGTGGGTACTCTACCCACATAACATCCTCATGTTCCCAATTTGCGTCCTAAGGACCGTAACATTTCCACTTTACTATTTCTACTTTGCGATTCATAAGCATCTTGACTTTCTAATCCAATATGCGCACTGGTTGAACTTAGAAGTCACCCTCTTGCTCCACCTGAATCACATTCCAATCAATGACATCATTAGTATTAGGTACATATATTTTAAGACATGAAACATGGAATACATTATGAATACACAAGGATGCAGGTGGAGACAACATATATGCGACAAGACCAATCATCTCTAGGATTTCAAATGGCCCACAATGACACACTACTAGCTTAGAGAAATTCTCCAACTTTAGGGAACTTCTTCTTTCCTTTACTTTTAGGAACACATGGTCCCCCACTTTAAACTCTACGTAGGTTTTGCCTTTATTTGCGCAGATTTTCTATCTGTCTTAGGCAGCTTTTAAATTTTTATTTATTTTCATCATCTGGTCTTCCATTTCCCTAAGCAGATATAGTCCAGCCACTACTCTATCTACGGGGTTATCCTAGATCACTGCTGTGTTGCACTTTCTACCATAAATCGCTTCAAATGGGTTCATATTTAAAGAGGATTGATACCCATTGTTATACATAAACTCTACCAAATGAAGGTAGTCTTCCCATTTTGATGGCTTATCCATCATATAGATCCTGAGCATATCTTCAATCACTTGATTTACCCTCTTTGTTTTCCCATTTGACTTAGGGTGATAAGTTGTACTAAAGTTTAGATTGGTCCCAAATCCTTTGAATATCCCTTTCCAAAAGTTTGACGTTAACTTGGGATCTCTGTCAGACACAATTGTCTTAGGTACACCATGCAATTTAGAAATTTCTCTTATGCATATTTCAACAATATTAGTTGTGTCTTTGTGTGCTAACTTCACTGGGATAAAATGGGTAGCTTCAGTAATCTTATCCACAACTACCATAATAGAATCATGTTTCTTAGCAATCCTTGACAACTTAGTAATGAAATCCAAGTTTACAACTTCCCACTACCACTCAGGGATGGGTAAGGGTTTTAGCAAACTAGATAGATGTTTGTGCTCAGCCTTGACCTTTTGACATTCAAGGCATAAATCAATAAAATCAACAACCTCCTTTTTCATTCCTGGTCAATAGTATTGCTTTTTGACCATTGCAATTTTCTTTTGGTAGCCAGGGTTTCCAACATAAGGAACTGTATGCATCTATGAAAAAAATAGAGTTTTCAACTCCTGAACATTTGGTACATAGACTCTGCACCTATACATGAGGATTCCATCCTCTTTCAGCTCATACTCATCAAGTTTTTGTTGCAGAATACCTTGCTGTAATTTTGTTCCTAATTCCTTATAACAATGATCTAACTTTGTAGCTTCTATGATTCTATCTCTCAAATATGTTTGGTACATGCTAATGGTTGTAACATGCATCTCATGGACTCTCTTGTTGAGTGCATCGACCACCTTGTTCTCTTTACCTTTGATATGCCTGATATCAAATTCATACTCATTGAGGAACTCCAACCATATGCTTTGTTGGGCATTTAATGTTGGCTGACTAAATAAATATTTCAGAACACAATGGTCTGTTCTCAGTTCGAATATTTTTCCCATAAGATAGTGCCTCCTCATCCTCAAGGCATGCACTATGGCTTCCAATTATAAATCAAGAGTGGCATAGAGCCTTCATGCTCTTTTAACTTACTTGACTTGTAGCAGACTACATGTCCATTTTGACTAAGGACTCCCACAAGCCCTTCCTTACAAGCATATTTACATACAACTAAGTTTTCATTTGAATCAACAATCCTCAAAATTGGTGCACTTGTCAACAAAAACTTCAAGTGTTGAAAACTCCTTTCACAATCCAGAGTCCATTCAAGTCGCACACCTTTCTTATGCAAGGATGTAATTGGATGTGCAATTCTTGAGAAGCCTTCAATAAACCTCCTATAATAATGTGCAAGTCCCATGAAGGATCTTACCTCTGTGATATTTCTTGGATTTGGCCATTCTTCAATGGTTTTTATCTTTGTTGGGTCGACAACTATCCATTCCTTAGAGATCATATGACCCATATAATGAATCTGTCACTGTTGGATGTAGACCTAGTCAGGAGAAAGGGTTATTTTTGGCAAGAGAAGCATGAAAGGAGGAAAGGAAAATTGTAAGGAAAAACAACATGTGTGAGGGAAGCATTTGAGGCGCACATGCAAGGAAGACCTAACGACGCTAGGGTTAGGTTTTTTGCAATGTGTTTTAATGGTTGATGAGCCAAGAATATATATAGGTAGTACTTGAGAGAGAGAGAGAGAGAGGGNNNNGGAAGAGAGAATATAGAGAGGACGAGAGCAAAGAACGGATGGAAGAAAGTTGTAAGAATTGCACTACTTAGTAAGTTGGTTAGCTAGGGGAGTAGTGAGCGAGTCAATTGATGCAAGATCATCAGTCCACCCCAACAATGCACCAGCTAGACAACACATCAACGCACATTCAAGGAGGGGATAGGCGTCATTGCTCTCATTTTCCCCTCGTTTTCAAATTTTTAAAATTGTAATTAAATGAAATTAAGTATTGTAAGGATGGAAGAGCCAGGATGATGCATTTGAGTAGGCTGTAGAGTTGGTGTCTCTTTAATGGCTGACAGGCTGGTGAGATCTAGATCTGATTTAGACTAGACAACCATTGAATGTAAATTCAATGTAATTAATGAGAGTTAGGTAGATGGAGGGAAAGGCTCAAGGAGCCCCTCTTTTGTAAAACATCTTTTGTATCTAGATTCATTAGAATAAGTTAGGAGAAGAGCGAGGAGAGAGCTCAAGAGAGGAGAGAACTGAGACTCTGTTGTAGTCCAGTCTTTGTAAACAACTGTATAGACATTCTGAGATCAATACAAAGAGAGCAATTTTTCCTGCATTTGATTTCCTGTGTATGATCATTTGTTTCATGAATGCCATCTGTGTGTTTTATGGATGTATGATGTAGATGTATGAGTAGTTCCCATCTACAGGGATAGATATAATTCTCTATCTATGAGTTTTCTGATTTCAGTTTGGATTCTTTGTGGCTAAATACAAGGGGTGCATGACAGAGTGTTGAGGACTCTGTCAGTGAGTGAAAAGAGTGCACATCTAAGTTCTGTGTTGAATTCAGGCAAGAACATTCCAAGAGAGGACATGAGAGGAATCATAAACTCAAGGGAGGAGCCTCAGGGTTACTGAATGCTCTGGAGGAGAGAGATAGAATTACTGAAGATTTTTTAGAGCTCTTCCAGATGGGCATCGAGGAAGTTCAAGGCATGCATAGTTGTTGAACACTCTGTAAGCTCAACAAGGAATGCTTGAGCATAAGTTGCCAAGAGGGCACTTATATCCCTTCGAGGAGAGGAAGGGACAAAGACCTTTGAGGTCCAAGTAGTTGAAGCTCAAGGTTTATACATAGTTGTTGAACACTCTCGAGAAAGACCTGTGCAAGGAGTGCATCAGGCCAACACTTAGACAAAGTGTTGAAAGAAAACCATTTGAAGGCTGGTCAAAGTGAAAGGAGTGCACGTAGAGGCAAACTTGGTTCAAGTTAGGGAAGCTTAGGAGATATAGCGTTTTTCAGAAGTGCAGACTAGACCCAAAGTCACTGGGCTCACAGAGGAATCAAAGGTCGAATCCTTTGAAACAATTGAATTCTTCCAAGTTGGGAGAAAATTGCAAGCTCAGGATGAGGAGCGACAACTGTTGTCATATTAGCTGTAGAGGAGGATATCTGGACCATTGAATCTCATGTCTAGACAACCAGGAGGAGCATGCAGGAGGAGAACAAATCTTAGCCGTTGGATCTGAGTGCGTGGACTAACAACCGTTGGATCCAGAGGTAAGTGCATAGGATTTAACCCTTTGGAAGTTCATAGGAGAAGCAGACTTGCGAAGTTGTGAAGTTTCGATGTCTATCAGAACTGTCCATCGAGAAGGGACACGTGGCGAGATATCAACATTTCGTTGACTCGTAGATCGAGAAATCAGATATAGGAGAAGCGAGAATTCGTGAAGTCTGAGTTCACGATTTGATCTCAGCCGTTGGCTGGAAGGAGAGTGTGGACCGTAGATCTGGTCCCAAAGAACTCACTAGTTTAGGTTTAGGAAAAAGGGAGACAAGAAATCTTCCAATAACGTGAAGCACGAAGTCACGAAATGCTCGGAAGATTGGCCCTAGGTCATCATGAGGGGTCACATTGATGAAGGTTAAGGGATGAGCTAGCATGTGCTAGGCTCTAGTTTGGGAGTTCGAGAGTCAGAGAGTCGGGGTTGGCTCACATGCAATTACCCGACATGCGAAGTCACGAAGTGCATTTTGGTTAGACACGTGGTCACAACCAGTGGTCACATGGAGGAGGCTTGTGCCTAGTGCTTTTTCACATGGGTACAGTCTGCAAGGACCTGTGGATATGTTATGAATATTCTAGTAGTAAATCGAAGAGCTAATCTAGCTCAGAGAGAATTGGAACGATCCTAGACCGAGAGGTCACCGCAGATCCTGCTGAGGTGGGGGCATCTGTGTCAAGTGGTATCAGAGCTGAAATTTTCGTCTGTAGATTTCAAGCAAAAGAGAAAGAGGATAAATTTGTTATCTTTGTTTTCAGGTAGTAGGCAATAGATGAAGGAGATAGTCTGATACCATCAGAGTGGTATTAGAGCTTCAATGTTCGTTTGTAGATTTCAGGCGAAGGAGAATATGGAAATACTCTCACTTGAAGAATGGACAACCAACTTGCCAGGAGGGTGGGTAAAGAGGTGAAGATGGCTACTGAAGGCCATAAGCATGGTTAAGGCGAAGGTCACCAATGGAAATCAAGGAAAAAATGGAATAGGAGCTCAAAGAGATAAGGGCATCAATGGAGAAGCTTGCATTTAAAATGAAACGATATGCTAAATTGCATTGGGTGTATGAGTGGCCCATGAAGAAGAAGGTGAAATGGTCTGTTTAGAAATTGTTGGCTAGAGGACCAAAAAGGCTGTTGAGAGTGTGGTTGAGTTATGTTGAAAGCCTTAAAGGTGAAGAGGAGATGGTTCATATATGTGAGCCAGAAGATGGGAAGAGTCTCAGTGATGATGAGGAGAAGAGATCAATTAAGGATCTCATAAACTGTCAAGAGGGAAGAAGTGGACTTTCAAGTTTCCAGGTGGGCAATGGAAGGAGATCGGTGGATGATCTCATATGCTGCCAGGAGGGCAGTAATGAAATTTTAGAGTGCCAGGTGGGAAAGGGAGAAAATATGAACTCAATTGAGATTTTGGATCAACAAGGAGAGTTGATGGAGGAGGATCAAAAATTTGTTCTGATCATTGGAGGAATTGAGGTATTCCTACGAAGCAACCAAGTTGAGGCCAGAGCATGTGTTGCAGGAGAAGCAACAGAAGCACAACAAACAGAGACTGTCAAAGAGGAGGAGAAGGAGCAGATGATGATGCCTGCCCCAACAGAAGAAGAAGAGCACACAATTGAGATTCTCGCTTCGTGGGAGAAGGAGTTGGAGATGCTGGAGGATTGGTTGAAAAATCCAGAACCAGAAGATGGATTCCAGGAGACAATCATACTAGATGGAGCAGAATTCCATTCTGAGGGACAGTTGGAGGAAGCTGGAAATATGCCAGCAGGAGAACTGGTAGAAGCTAATTTGTTAGAGGAGGAAGTTGAGCAACAACTCAATGATGAGATTGCAGAACTGGAGTCTGCAACAAAATGGAAAGCTAGTTCCATAGGAGATGAAGACAGCTAAGGAGATCAGTTTGATCTACCCATTAACAAGGAGGAAGTGAAATAGAGAATACTGCATAAGAAGAGCTAGGCAATTGAGCAGTTGGATGAGGGGATTGAAGAAATCAGAAGGATGATGTTGAGGTCAGCACATGAAACTGTAAGTAGGAGGAAGATGAACAGAGGAGGAACTTCCATAGCAACAAGGCAACAACAGTAGCAACAACAAAGTAGTGGAGTAGGAGGACAACTCCAAAGGAGAGTTTGGGATCTAGGTGGATTTCAACATAGCTGGGGAGCTCATGAGAAGGAGCTCATGAATGTTTTACAGTAGTGGAGTATGATGCATGATCATCGCTCCACCCTAGCAATGCGCCATCTAGACAACACATCAACGCACATTCAAGAAGGGGAGAGGCATCGACGCTCTCATTTTGCCCTCGTTTTCAAATTTTAAAATTATAATGAAATGCAATTAGGTATTGTAAGGCTGGAAGAGCCAGGCCGATGCCTTTGAGCAGGCTATAGAGTTGGTGTTTCTTTAATGGCTGATAGGATAGTGAGATATAGATATGAATCATACTAGACAACCATTGAATGTAAATTCAATGTAATTAATGATAGTTAGGTAGATGGAGGGAAAGGCTCGAGGAGCCCCTCTTTTGTAAAATATCTTTTGTATCTAGATTCATTAGAATAAGTTAGGAGAAGAGAGAGGAGAGAGCTCAAGAGAGGAGAGAACTGAGACTTTGTTGCAGTCCAATATTTGTAAACATCTGTATAGACATTATGAGATTAATACAAAGAGAGCAATTTTTCCTGCATTTGATTTCCTGTGTATGATCATTTATTTCATGAATGTCATCTGTGTGTTTTATGGATGTATTTTATATATATATGAGTAGTTCCCATCTGCAAGGATAGATAAAATTCTCTATCTGTGAGTTTTCTGATTTCAGTCTGGGTTATTTGTGGCTAAATGCAAGGGGTGCATGACAAAGTGTTGAGGACTCTGTGAGCCAGTGAAAAGAGTGCACATCTGAGTTCTGTGTTGAATTCGGGAAAGAACATGCCAGGGGAGCACACCAGAGGAATCATAAACTCAAGGGAGGAGCTTCAGGGTTACTGAGCACTCTGGAGGAGAGAGACATAATTACTGAAGATTCTGTAGAGCTTTGCTAGGTGGGAATTGAGCAAGTGCAAGGCGTGTACAAAGAGAACTCTGTCTCAAGTTCTGTAAGAAGAGAAGTGTCAAGGAGAAGACATTTACAGAGTTGCTGAACACTCTGTAAACTCAGCAAGGAGTGCTTGAGAATAATTTTCCAAGAGGGCACTTATATCCCTTCAAGGAGTGGAAGGGACAAAGAACTTTGAGGTCCGAGCAGTTGAAGCTCAAGGTTGATACATAGTTCTTGAACAAACTGGAGAAATACATGTGCAAGGAGTGCACCATGCCAACACTCGGACGAAGTATTGAAAGAAAACCATCTGAAGGTTGGTCAAAGTGCAAGGAGTGCACGTAGAGGTGAACTTGTTTCAAGTTCGGGAAGCTCAGGAGAGATAGCGTTTTCAGAAGCACAGAATAGACCCAAATTCACTGGGCTTGCAGATGAATCAAAGGTCAAAGACTTTGAAATGAGGGAATCAAAGAGCTAATATAGCTCAGAGAGAATTGGAATGATCCTAGACCGAGAGGTCGCTGCAGACCCCGCTGAGGTGGGGGCATCTGCATCATCAATCCCTAGGGTTAGATTGCAGGATGAGGAGCCTTGTGCGATCTAGTCAGGCTCACAGGGATCGAGGATCATGTTGAAAAGTGTAATATCTAAGATTGTAAACATGTGTGACGTGACATATTACTGAACCATAATAAAGAGCTTGAGATCCATATCTTTGTGGACGTATCCCAGGAGGGGGTGAACCATGGTAACACCTATGTTGTGTGAATGAATGTATGTGTCTTTATTGTTGTTAAGTGGTGAATGTTTTTTTTTTTAACACAAACGAGTATGGATCTTTATTTATAATAAGGCAGAGAGGGCTGCCGAACCCTTACATATTCATTCAGAGCTACCGCTCTGTAATACATTTTCCAGCCAGATAACTTTGCCATCTACATACATTTTAGTTCTAGAGGTGTCATACATTTGAAAACTGCTAAATGCTAACCAAAATTCTGGCCTGGGATCTTTACTAACTGAGACTGTTGCCACTCCCTTAGCGTTTTCCTTTGTTTCCAGTGCTAGTGGTCGCTTCGGCAGAGGCTTCTGAAATCTTGCTGAATGCTGTGGTTAAGTCCTCCACTTTCTGCTCCAGATTGCATAGACATTGTCCTAAGTTTCCCATGAGATTAGCGGCATCTTTCAGTCCAGCATGAATTTCATCGGAGAGCTCGTCTTTGATGTCTTCCATTTCAAGCTTTAAATTGTCCCA
>SNQJ01S0027454.1:91661-106795 GCA_010110895.2 Picea sitchensis | reverse complement strand
TGTTAATGAAGTAGGAAGAAATTTCCATGTATGCTGTCACTAGCTGACACCTATATGACTTACTCCTCCTTTGGGCTTGGAATGACTATTAGGTATTGATATTGATATTGTATTTTTTTTTTAAATACCTACACAAAGGTGGCAATTGTGACATCTTTCACTCTCTTCCCGTCACTATTTCCACGTCCAAGACGTCTCTCTTTCTGCCTCCAAGATTGTCGCTCCCATAGCAACCACGTCGGAGCTAGTAACTCCTGGTCGTCGTTGTTGCCACCTAATGGACGTCGTTCTTTCCACGTCCAAGAGTGTCGCTCCCATAGCAACCACGTTGGAGCTAATACTTCATCTCGTCGGTCTTTCCACCTTCAGAACGTCTCTCTTGCCACCTTTGAAATGTCTCTCTTGCCACCTTAAGAACGTCTCTTTTGCCACCTTTGAAACGTCTCTCTTGCCACGTCTTAAAAGTCTCACTTTCCACATTTGCAACGTCTCATTTTCCACATTTGAAACGTCGGTCTTGCCACCTTTGAAGCATCTCTGTTGGCACGTCTGAAATGTCTCGCTTTCCACGTTTGCAACGTCTCACTTGCCACATTTGAAACGTCGGTCTTGCCACGTTTGCAACGTCTTTCTTGCCACGTTTGAAATGTCGGTCTTGCCATGTTTGAAACGTCAATCTTACGACGTCAATATGGGGCTGGACAATCTAATTTATGATGACACATGGTGTCATATAACATCGCAATACAGACAAAAACTAGGTCGTCGAAAAAACGACGTCCTGTGAAATGACGTTTGAGGGGGTCCGAGGTTTGTCGGTCTTCCGACAATAGAAAGTGGCAATTGCATCGAACGCGCCGTTGGAATTTGATCCAAATGCAGTAGTGCATGATCGAGTATTTTCAAGACTTAATCTAATTACTGTCTTATTTTCTAACCAAAACTTCCCTTGAGATTTTAGTGAGTGTTCTCCCCCTTTGTGTCTGAAAGGGAATCTCTTCCTGACAAGGTTTCTCCTCTTGTTATTTTTACAGGATGTCATATACATCATTTTGTACATCAGAGTGTTGCTTCTGCGGATCATATTGTCCTACTGGAACACTTCACAATTATAGCTCATATTTATTCTTCAAACAACCCTTGGTTCTGTCCATCGATTCTCATCAATCTCTAACTAGGATACCAAATTGTTTTTGTTTCATCCATATACAGGGTCCTCCTTGGGATAGGGACACTTGGATGAAAATGATCAACTTTTCCACTGTTAAAACATTTGAAAAGAAGCTTGGCTCTGTACTTCCCTGATCCTTTCTGAAGTTTTCTAATGAGATTGGATTTTTCCACATCATATTCTTCATGTTGTTCTAGCGTTGAAGATTCATCTTCAATGTCATTATTATGTGCACCAGAAGCTTCTTTATCCTTGTTTTGAGAATATTCCTTATCAGTAGTTTTATCCCCCAAACTCCCATTATTAACTTCATCAATTTCAGGAGCAATATTTTCCTCATCTTTCTTATTTGGTACTTGGGATTTTATTTTCCATATCTTATTATTTATTCTTGTTGTCATATTGTGTGAAACATTTCTTATTAACTGTTTTCTTGAGTTCCAACAGTTATAGGCTTTGTGACCATATTCACCACAACTATAGCATCTCAAAGTGTAACAATGTGCAGCAATATGTCCAACATGATTGCAGTTCCAACATCTTATATTGTTGTTGAACCTACCAATTTGTTTTCTTCCATGATGCCTACAATCCAAGGCTTTATGACCATACTCATTACAAGAAAAACAATAACCATTAAAAACACTCTCATTCCTTGTTTGATTCATCCATGAAGGTGTCATTCTTCTGAACTTTCTTTGAGGTGTATGAATAGATTATGGATGTCTTCCATAATCTGATGTTCTAAATTTTATATTGTTGCTTTTATTTATTGAATGTGAAGAACCTGAGTCATACCTGCTTTCACTTTTTGCAAATGAAGGACCTGCATCAGATTTCTTAGGGGTATTGATATTTTCCTTATTGCATCCAAGGCCAGATTTGTTATTTGTTGATCTCTAACTATCCAAAATCTCATAGAGGGTCATGGAGTTGTTCAAAAACTTGTTTTGGGTGTCTGACTTCTCAACCTTCTTTCTAAGATTCACGACTTCTGCTTCCAACTCATGACAAGATTCTTCCTTTTTTTCCAACTAATTCCTTACCACCTCTTCTCTCCTTTTGGCTTCTTCAAGTTGGATTTTAAGATTGACATAGTTTTCCCTTAGTTCCTTTAGATCTACAATGTTTTTTCTTGAGACATCATCTTCCTTCTTTTCTTCTTTTGCTTGACTGATTTCATTTTTCAGTATGTTGTTTTTCTCTTCATTTTCTTTTGTTAGATCAACAAATTTTGTTTTCAATCTTTTGATCTCATCTTCTTTGTTTTCTAACTGAATCTTTTGCTCAAATATGATTTATTTATTGTATTTTATATTTTCTTTTATTTCCAAGATATGCTTCTGATTGCCAAGCTCATCATTTTCCTTCTCCTTTTCTTTTACTTGACTAATTTTTTTCTTCAGCTTCTCAATCTCCTCTTCTTTCTCTTCTAACAGATTATCCTATTCATATATTATCTTATCACTATCCTTGAGCATTTCCTTTATTTTCAAGACATGTTTTTGACTCTTTTCAAGGAATTCTTGAGTGTAGTCATGAAGATAGCTATAGTCTGATTCATTGTGGTGATAGAGGTATTAAGAGAGACTCCAATCAAACTTTTCTTTGGCCATTGATAGTTTTTCTTCTTCTTCTTCCATGGGATAGATGCTAACAAAACATTGTGTTATTGTATCTGAGTATTCTTCTTTGCTTACATAGGAGGATTCAATATCACTACTATTGCAATCGAAATATTGTGGAGAATCCTTACTTTTATTGATGGTTGATTCTAAATCTTCATCCTTCATAGGAATGTCTTATGTGTCTTTATTTTTGATTTGATACATCTTTTCTAACTTTATCCATAAGTCCTTGGAAGATGTGCATAGTCCTATGCTTTTCTTGGTTGTATCTGATAACCCATTGAGAAGAATTTTCAATGTCATTTCATTGTTCTTCCTTGCTCTTCTTTGGACTGTAATTTTGGATATATTCTTTGATGTAGTTATGTCCCAGGGCTTTCTTACTACTGAATTCCAAACCTCGGGTCCTTTTGACTTCAAAAATTGTTTCATATTTTCTCTCCATGAGGAATAATCTGTTCCATCGAATAAAGGAGCTTCAATTATGGAGAGTGCCATTTGTCCACCCATTTCTTCAGGATCTACCTTCTAGTATTTAAACTGTGTTTGAAGGAACCTTGCTCTAATACGAATAAAAGAACACACAGCCCACACTAAGAGGGGGGGTGAATTAGTGTGTGGACTATTCTAAATGTTTTCTTCTTTCAAGTTACCATTTAAAACATAATTGAACAGATTAGTAAACAATCAAATCATAATCACATTGAACACAAAGACACTAGATGTTTGTATAAGATTTTGTAGAATAAATATAAACATAATAATTTAAATATATGTGAAAGAGGATTTTCTTTTAGCACCAACTAAATGTTTCAGAACCAACTGAAATGAGAAGCACCAACTCCTCGGAGAGCACCAACTCTCTGCCAAGACCCAGCTTGGCGCAAGACCCAGCTTGCTGATAGAACCCAGTCTATCCAACTAGAGTTTATTCAACTCCAGTAGTAGTGATCCATATTAGGATCAATGATCAGAGGTATACTTTAAGACACTCATCACCCCATTTCATATTCTCTGTAACTAACATTTTCTTTCCTCTGATATCTTCTTGGAATCTGCTTTGGCTTTTGCTCTTTCGTACTCAACTACATAGAAACTTTCTTCACTACATCTTTCTCTGCTTCTCTGATTAATATATCTTCTAATTCAGACTCTAGAGACACTTTCTTCACTACATCTTTCTATGCTTCTCTAATTAATATATCTTCTGATTCAGACTCCAGAGACACTTTCTTCACTACATATTTCTTTGCTTCTCTGATTAATATATCTTTTGATTCAGACTCCAGAAACACTTTCTTCACATCCCTCTACCATGTTTATATATTCTTCAAAATGGTGTGAGATATGAAACACCGTGTCCCTTTATTTCAACCATTGCACCTCATCAATTAATCAATCGTAATTACTGTTTGTTTATTTTTAGGGTGAGGGTTTTCCATAAATTGATCATTGTCATGGATCAATTTAATCCTTTATGGTCGATCCTGAATCTCTGTTATATTCACAGAGACAAGATTCCTTGGAGGTGCTTCCTTCAAACCATTTCATATAACCGTGAGTCATAGGACCACGAGTTTTACCAACTATAGCGATGTATAATAAAATGCTTATAGCTTATGACCAACGACATAGAACCACGGGCTTATTAATATAAGCGATGTATTACAATATGCCCTTTCATGTCTCTTTACCATATGACCATCGGCGGAAACCATATGTTAAGTAGAACAAGTGTCTAAACACTTTACCAAATCAACGATCATGATTCAATCTCTGATGGGATGAACGGATGACGAAGTTTCAGCATTTTTCCCATCGAGTCTTCGTGACTTACTACATTGCAAAATTCTCAATAATGATATCGTTGATACAATCAAACAGTTCACATTTATTTCACGGAGATACATCAATGGTCTGCTTTACACCTTACACTCATCCTTTCACTGCTAAATCCGACGGCCAAGACTTAATCATTCATCGAGATGGACGGATGACAAGGATTTCGGCACTTTGTCCTTGCAGTATTGGTGACTTCCAATATTTCAGAA
Organism: Picea sitchensis; assembly: GCA_010110895.2. Classification (NCBI taxonomy): domain Eukaryota; kingdom Viridiplantae; phylum Streptophyta; class Pinopsida; order Pinales; family Pinaceae; genus Picea; species Picea sitchensis. The sequence goes on along the minus strand of SNQJ01S0027454.1, from coordinate 101,945 downwards.
CTCTCGATTATGATATTACTGGTCAGATCGGATGGCTCATATTACCCACTTGGATGGAAGGCTGATGAGATTTCGGCACTTCAACCTTCGAGTATTCGTGATTTGCAACATTACAAAACTTTTGATGTAAGAACTCCTAACGTGACATAAACTTGTTGATGTCACATGATGACTTGTCGCGTGCCAAGTAGCTTCCACATGTCATTCAAATTCATGATATACACGTGCCCGAAATGCCAATTTCAACTTGACACTTGTCACTATCTGACTGTGCCACGTGTCCATGCTGATGAGTTCTGCTGATGTGGTCTATCAACGTGTTCTATCACATGTTCTATCTTGTCGTGGTCTGCTGACGTGGAATTTAATACGTGTCTTACTCCTTGACTTCGAAGCTTCGAATTTTGGGTTTATTCATTGTATGTTTTGTCCAACCCCCTGATCTCCAAAATGGAGAAATCATGACTAAAGGTGCTAGCTCCTATTCCACAACCCGTTTTACATGTGACCTCGGGTTATGACCTAGGGCTAAGTGTTTCGCATTTTTTCATTTTGGTATTTTGAACAACTCTCTTCATTGTTTCTCTTAATCATGAATCCCTGAATTTGTTGATCCAGTGCCACGTGTTCTCCTTTCAACCGATGGCTAGGATCTCTTTGGAATTTCTGACTTCACAAGTTAGGGATCCTTGACTCCTCAACACTCCAAATCCTCTGATTCTCGATTTCTCGATATTCTACTCTCATCGGATCGATGACCCACATCACTCCTTCTTTTTATCTTTGTATCTAATGGTACACGTCGCTCCTCCTCTTGAGCTTTGGAAAGTTAAATGAGTTTAGTGCTTATCCTCCTTGAAGCTATGCTAGATCTAATGACTGTTTATCCACGTGCTTGCGCATCCGATGGTCACAACTTAAATTGTTCGTTGACCAATCCTTCAACGATCCTTCTACTTGAAAATGATCTGACGGCTTAACAAGAACTTGGGTTTGATCCGACAGTCGACGGGTATATGGATTGTCAAATTCTCAGCCTTTTTAACCTGGTTATCCTATCCTTCCACATTGAGATGATTCGACGACTTTTGAGACTTCTCTTCACATCTGTGCATTTGGAATTCTCGTCACATCTGCGCATTTGATTAACTGTTCAGTCTTTCCACTGATCCCGATGACATATCGACAGTGTGTTCTTCCTCCAAATATTTTGATCAACGAATCATTGTTGATCCTATCGTGATCAACAATAGACACAAAATACTTATGTACTTCTGAGCTTTGATCTTCATACAATTCTCTTATGTTGTTCGCTCCTCCTCGTGAGATTGTGTTGTCTATATCTCCACATAGTTTGACATCTTCTGCTGACTGATATACCTGTAGATAGCTTTGATCTTTCGACTACCTGTTCATTCTTCCTCCTAATCTTGAATTATCGATCTCTACATTTGCTATCTATTTGTTGATTGATATACTGTTGACACCAATGACAATGTCATATGTCATTTAACAGCAGATCATCACTTCAACTGTTGACATCAATGACAATCTCATATGTTCTACTTCATCATTATAGATCATCACTTTCAACTGTTGACATCAATGACTGTTGACATAAATGACAATTTGTCTAGCATTTCCCTAGCTTTGTCTTATTGGGCATTGTTTTGTCTCCTGCAGGTGTTTGTTCTTGCTGCGCATCAGCCTCCTTATCCATGGACATCTCTTGAATCATAACTAGAACTCTCTAGTCATCTTGCCAATCCTTGATGGCCATCTCTACATCCTCTTCCTTGACACATTATCGCAGTTATATCCATTCCTTCTCGGGATCCTTTCGTGATTGGATGCATATTGTATGCCTTGTCTCTTTGAAGTTGGAGATGTCCTGATATTGCACGACTACTTCGAGCGTAATCTACCACGTGTTGGCAATGATTTCCTGCAAGTCATTGTAATACCCCACGAACATGCCTGCATTTGCACTTTTGTTTTTGGGGTCTAAAGTGCTCCCCAGTGATAGGTATCAAGCTACATGGAAATGAGTGGATTACTCGCAAAAGTAAGTATATTTAGGGTCCCTCCATCCAACCAAGATGATCAGGATGAGTAACCAATAATAGTGGAACTATGTCCCCAGGTCTTGTGCATCCTTGCAGTCTTCAAGGAACAGATTTAACAAGTATGGGGCCCAACTTAGTATAGTTCCCTCCGCACATTGTTTTGCAATTGCGACGACCCCGACACAGACTTCCTCCTTATGGAACTTCCTAAGAAACTTGCACACCATGATTTTGGTGGTCATCCTTGTTGTTGTGTCAGTGATGCACTTGATGATGATTCTGCGCGACCCTCTTTCTGTGCCATACATCTTATTCATTTCCTTGACCAACTACTTTGTCTTGTCATCGAGGATTTGCATGGGGCTCTCACCCCGAGATGGAACCCCTATAATAAATGCAATGACCTCTACATCTATCAAGACAGGCTCCTCCACCCATAGGTACCCTCCATGGGTAACTACCATCAACTGCTTGACGCAATTGTTTATGTCGTGGACCCTTCCAAAGTGTGGGATATCCAACAGGTTTAGAATCCCAGTGTTGGCCAATCCATTTGCCCACTATTTTGGTTGGAGAATTGGCTCGTCGAAGGGTCCTATACCCATGATGTCCAGGTAAACTTTCTTTGCAAACTCAGGAAATGTTTCCATGTCGGTCACATAGTGATCTGAGTACCGTAGTTTTTCCACACAACCTAATAGGTTAGTCGTGATACACATCCCTTCTGGAACACACAGTATGACTATGGTTGTTTCAGCCTGCCTACATGATGATCTTGCTACTAGTTGCTTGACCTTCTGCTATGGTGGATGACTCGAGTTTCCAACCTCCATTGTTCTCTCCTCTGTATACTCCTCTGGTCGACCAATGACATCTTCTACTATGCCCTCTTGTTGCTTCTCTGGTGATGCTATGTGTGGAATTTCTGGCACGGTCTCTTCTATCTGGTTTAGGACCGTCCCATTAACCCTCGGGGCTTCATCAAGGTTTTCAGAGCATGAAGTATTTTCTGTGTCCTTGGCCTACTGGCTCTGTCCCACTTTTAGAATATCAATACACATGAACACTGATGTTGTTTTTTGGGTTTCCTCCACCACTGGTGCGAGGCTCCCTAGTTAATTATTGGGAAAAGGTATTTCGGCCAAGTTGACAAATTTGGTAGTCTGTGTTGGTTCCTGTTCTATTCCCTGTGGCTGTTGAGGTGCTCTAAGGTTGCTTCGAGTTCGTCTGCAGGTCGACGCTCCTAGATTGGGTGGTGCTATGGTGGTTAAAATTGTCTTCGTTGAGCTAGATCATTCTATAACACTTGCAAACTCTCTCTCCGCTCCATATACTCTATCATTCTATGCTTTGCTTTATTTCACAATAACCCTTATGATACCCTCGTGATTTCCTGATATAGAAATTGTGTGAAACTTCTCAGAGAAGTTATCCAAGATGTGTTTTAAATGAACTGGTGCTTCCCGCATACCTGCCATTGAATTTCCTTGACATCGCCAGTTGGTGTGATTAATGTGACATCCCATCAATTGCTCTTGTCATTCAATTTTGATAGACGACGTTAGTTGGGGCCTATTTCTCGTACCTACCATTTTCGCAATTTCTTCCTTTTTCTGACTGTTTGTCCTTTTGTCGGTGCACTAACGTTTTCAAGTGCATTTGATGTTGGTTTTCCAGTGTGTGTGGACTTTTTATTTTCATCGTGCTACATCTCCTTTCATTGGTTGTTGTCTTTTAATGTATTGCATGATAACACCTCTATTGCAGCATGCAGTCCTTCTTCTTTTTTTAAGTGCTAGGAGGTCGACTATACCTATACAACTTCAGTCGACTCCCATTAATTATTTTTTTGAGTTATGTTACTCCCAAATCCTTCAACTATATATCTCCCCCATATGTGAAATTCTTTACTTCATATGGTCCCAACCAATGAATTCTGAGTTTTCCTGGGTGTTGAAGAGATTTATTGTCATACACCAAGACTAGGTCTGATCCAGATTTTATGAGCAGAAAGAAATGAATACAGATTATTAATAGGTGTTTAACACAAAATAACAGAGATATAGTAAAAATGGTTTTCTATTCAATAATGAAATAAGTTGAAACTATAAAATGCAGCGGAAACAAGCTTCCTGGTATGGTGGCAGCTTATCTGTGAGAAGAGATGTGACGGTTTTGCTCATTCGCAAGAAGATGATTACAATGAGGCTCTGAAGGCATTTTTAAAATAAACAGGAATGCCAAAAACCCTATACATCCAAAAACGTAACCCTAGGAGATGAAGCACCAAAAGTCATGTGGGCCCCGTTTGGGTAAGTTAGTACATTAAATTCCCGGGGTCATAACTTTTGCATACGATCTCCGATTTGGGCGTATGATAGCCCGTTGGAAAGACATCATCGAAGAGATTCATTTTGGGGCCTCAATCATGCCTTTGTATATCATTGAGAATCTTGATCCCGAAAAACCTTCATTTAGGCCCTCAAAATGGCCCTGGAAGTAAAAACTGCTAAAAATAATAAATTGCCAAAATTGCCAGAAAATTGTTTGAGCCAGTTGGGAAAGGTGGGTGGCCATCGATATCCACCTAGATCAATCCTCCCTCCTTAGGAAGAAATGGTCTCCATTTTGTTGAAGTCCCCCATCAGATGAGGAAATTTCTGCTGAATTTGGCCCCGGGTGAGCCACTTGCCTTGGTGCAGGAGTTGCCCTGCTTTGACAACTCGATAAAGTCGAATCCTTTGTTGCCAGGTGCCCTTGATCTATGTGTCCACAATCTGATCATTGGATGCCTATTGTATGCAGTCGAGGTTGAGCTCTGCCAGTGTCAGTTGTTCTGCTACTTCTGAGGTGTCCAATAATGGTGGGAAATAAGGGCGAAGGAGGTCCACATTGAACACTGGGTGTAGGCCAAGGAAAGGAGGAATGTTGAGATGAAAAGCATTATCCCCCACGGACTTGGTGATGGTGTACGGCCCATAACGGAGTGGGAGAAGCTTCCGATGGGGTCTGGTAAGGCGTTCTTTCTGCAAGTGCAACCAAACTTTATCGCCCACCTGAAACTTATGTGGCACCCGATGTTGATCATGGCATTGTTTGTACTTGTCATTGGACTTTTGTAGGATATCTTGAACCTGTTGGCGAATGTGTTGGATCCGCTCAATGAACCAGGTGGCTTTGTTAGCTTCAGTTGGAGCAGGAGATGATTCGGTCGAGGTGACTGCAAGGGGAAGTGCAACATCTATGGGACCCAATGGTTGGAATCCCAACCCTACCTGAAAGGGGATGTGGTCGATTGAGCTATGCAGGGCTCGATTGTAGCTATGCTGGACATAGGGAAGGCTCTCATCCTATGTGAAAGGGTGTTGTGAATTATACATGTGAAGGATATGCACAATCATTCGATTTATGACCTCGTTTTGGCCATCTGTCTGAGGGTGGAAGGCTGTGGATTTGGTGAGCTTGGTGTCCAGCAATGATCAGAGGATCGAGAAGAATGTGATGAGAAATTGACTATCCTGATCTGAGACAATGGTTTGTTGGATTCCAAAATGTACCCAAACTCGTTCAAAGAAGAGCTTGGCTATGGCCTCTGCAGTGATGTTCTTCTTGCAGACAACCAAAATCGCCATCATAGAAAAGCGATCAACAACCACAAAAACACATTCATTTCCCCGCTTGGTGGATAGGAGGCCCGACATGTAGTCCATTGAGATGGATTCCCATGGCCTGTCAGGAGTAGGAAGAGGGGTGTACAGGCCCTGTTTCTTAGTGCTCGATTTGGCAATCACGCAGGCAGTGCAGGACCTGCTATACTTGTTGACCTCCTGTCGAAGTTTCGGCCAGTATAAATGTTTTTGTAGCATCGCCACTGTCTTTTCGATGCCGAAGTGTCTTTCCACACGACTGTACTGGGCTTCCAAGATTAGCTTCTCTCTCTCGCTTGATGGAACACAGATATGGCCCAGACGACACAGCAACCCATCCTGAAGATGGAAATTATCGACAATTGTGTTTTCCTCCAACATCTGGTAGGTGGTGGTGAAGTCGGGGTCTGTCTCATAGAGTTGGGGCCATCCAGAGGTCTCATGGCCACAAGGGTCTATCACCGTGGTGAGTGTTGCGACTAGCAGTCTACTGAGGAAATCAGCGACACAATTGGTGCTTCATGTTTTATACTTGATGTTGAGGTGGAATTGCTGCAAGTATGTGGACCACTTTTGATGGAGGTCATTCTGCAATTTTCCTTGTGTCTACATGAACTACAGTGTCCTATGATTAGTGTGGATGACTGTCTCCTTCCCAAGAATGTAGTGTCTCCACTGGCAGCAAGCTTGCACAATGGAGTGCATTTCTTTGTTGTAAGTAGGGTACTTACAGACAACATCTGATAATGTCTCACTATGATAGGCCACAGGGTGGCCGTGCTGAGTGAGAACGACGCCCACAACATAGTCGAAAGCATTTGTCTCGATCTCAAAGGGTTGTTGCATGTCTGGGAGTGAAAGTACTAGGGCTAAGCACAAGCACTGCTTCAAATCATCGAACTCTTTTTGTTGGGACCTCCCCCACGCAAATTTTTCTTTACCACCACCCCTGGTTATTTGGCTGAGGGCCCATGAAATATGGGAGAATCCCAACACGAACCTACGATAGAAATTGGTCAGGCCCAAGAAGCTATGAAGATCAGTGAGTGTGGTTGGGGCTAGCCAGTCGTGGATGACTTGGATCTTGGCTGGATCCACATGTACGCCATGATGATCAACGATGTAGCCCAGGTAATGGACCATGTCCATGAAGAAGGAACATTTTTCCAAGTTGGCGTATAGCTTGTGTTGTCGCAGGGTGTGCAGAACCTGCTGAATATGTTGCAAGTGTTTGGCACAAGTCTTGTTGTAAATGAGAATGTCATCCATATACACCACTACAAAATTATTGGTGAATGGTCGCAGGATATCATCCATCAACCTCATGAAAGTGGTTGGCAGATTTGTCAAACCAAAGGGCATGACCAACCATTCAAAAAGGCCTTCCTTTGACTTGAAGGTGGTCTTCCATACATGTGTCTATTCTATTGGGACATGGTGGTAGCTAGACTTCATATCAATCTTGCTGAAGTATTTGGCCCCTGTGATTTGATCAAGGAGATCATTGATTCAGGGAATCAGGTACCAGTTTCTGAATGTGATTTTATTCAGAGCCCGATGATCAATGCAGAGTCACTAGGTTCCATCTTTCTTCTGTACTAGCACGATTGGGCTCCCACAAGGTGATGAGTTGGGATGGATGTGCCCCTTGTGGAGTAGCTCTTGGATATGTTGCTTGATCTCCTCAATCTCTAACAGAGAGCGGTGATAGATTGGCCCATTGGGTTGCAATGCGTCAGGGATCAGATCGATGGGGTGCTTGACCTAGCAGTGCAGAGGTACCCCGATAGGTGAGGAGAAGATATCTAAGTATTCTTCCATGACCTTATCTACTTGTTTCTGCTGTGTGAAGAGGTCGGCCACAGAGACCCTGGATGTGGCTATGATCTTTCGCTTATTCTGAGAGCGAATCATGAAGAAGACAAACTTCCCCATCTGAGAGATGACCTTCCTGCATTTCTTAGCGGAGATCAAGGAAATATAACTAGGTGGGACCGCCTCGGGTATCCTATACAATTTCTTGTTCAAAGTAATAATAACACTATGAGGCTTAGACTCATACACAACATGACGTTTCCATAGATAAGGTTGGACCAAAATAATATCACAAAATTTGAGAGGAGAAACATCACACAATACCTTGTCTTTGAAGGGCTTGATGTCGTATGACAGTCAACATTGTTGGCTGACGTGGAGATCGCTTCCTTGGAGGAGCCATTCAATGGTGTAGGGTTGTGGGTGCGGCATTGTCGGCAGGGCCAGCCGCTTGATGACCTCTATTAATATGAGTTTCTTCTGGCTACCGCTATCAATGATGAAGTGCAGTAGGGTGCCTTTTACCTACATTTGTGAGTGGAAGAGGCGCTCTCCTTCTTCTGGCTCGTTTGGTTCTCTAGGCTGGAGCTTGGTGGTAGAAACAGTGGCATTGGGTTCCGCATCAATGATATGTCTTCCCCTTTCTGGTTCTAGATCAGAGTCAAAATCCACATCTGATTCAGATGTTTTCACTTCGGCCACTAGTGACTGCTTTGAGCGGTAGTCAGCAGTGTTATGCCAAGGGCTCTTATGGAAGTTGCACCACTTCCCGGTATCTTTCTTTGTCTTTCTGGTGTCCTTCTTTGCTTGTGGCTTGGACTGGTTGTCCTGATACTATCCATCTCTGCTCTGTCCTTTGTTATTTGGGTTGGTGTCGGCCTTTACTGTCTTTTGTTGTGAGGGGTTCCCTGGCCCAAATTTTCGCATCTTTTGTTTGAGCTTTTGCTCGATTTTGACGACATATCGGTAGGCCGCGCCCAAGGATGAGATGTCTAGAAATTCCATTTCAGTCTGGATGTATCAGTGTAGAGCACCACGATACTTGAGCACCATATGTCGCTCCGAATCTTTGATACCTAGCTTGGTGCGCAAGGTATGGAAGGTATTTGTGAAATCTGACACTGCTTAGTCTCTTTCTTGCCGCGGTGTAGTCCATTTGGTATACAGGTCATCATAACTTTTGACAAGGTAGTATTGTTCCTTAATAGCATCCCTAAAGGATTCCCAGGTGGTCATGACTACAAATAATGAGGGTTCCACTGTTTCCTTTTGCTCACAAAAAGTTTCCCACCAATCTTTGACATGGGGAACGGCTTTGAGGAGCACAAAAGTAATCTTTTCTCTATTCGAAAAGTTATGGACAGAAAAATACCCTTCTAGTAGATTCAACCACTTGTCTACAGCATCTATGTCTATCTGGCCTTCAAATATAGGAATATCAAAGTTTATTTGTACCTTGAAGGGGGCGGCACCTCCACTCGAAGAAGATGTGTCACCTGTTGGTAGCCGCCAAAGGATTTGTGTGAAACTATCCATCATCTCATTCCTCTGTTGCATGAGGGCTTCCTCAATCAGCAGTTTGAAAGGATCTCCTGTCCCATCATCTTTCTTTTCTCCTGCCATGAGAGGTCGCTTGGGCGTGCAAGATATTTTGTCCTCAAGAGAAACAAGCTCGAGACCCAACTCTATTAAGCCCTAATATTGGCTCATTACCCCTTAATTAGGGCATATTATATTAGTAATGTTATTTTATTTATGTCAGCTTTAGGCCATTAATTGTAATTATACCTCCTAGTCTCCTATATATACCAAGGAGACATTTTCATTTGGAATCATCTTGTACTTGAACATTTAAGTGGGGTAAAAGGAGGTTGCCCCCTCGAAGAGGCTTCTTATCTGAAATTATCTCTTTTTCAAAGCGTTGAGTACCTTTTCTAATGTTTTTCTATGCTATATTGATATTTGGTTCTTAACATATGGTATCAGAGCTCAAGGTCTTGGGGTTTCGCTGCTACATCTGAGACACCTTGGAATTTTCGCTATAACTTTTTTTCTACACCATTTAGATGGAACGTCTTGGAGGATATTTAGTAGACGGATCAAGGTACGTTGGGTTAAAATTTATCTCCTGGGGCCGTATACTTTCGGAGATAAATCATGTACAAGATAGGGTTCTGGAATCATCCTGAACTAAGTCATTGCGAACTTTTCGCTATAAAAACTTTTCTGTAATGTTTCATACCCTAAACTCCGGAGGATATTTAGAGAAATTATTAAGGTATATGTGGTAACACTTTCAGCTTCTGGTTCATCTTAAATTTGTATATACACTCTGTGTAAGATAGGGTATCTGACTAGTCCTATTGACTAGTCTCAAGAAGGTGTTCCAGGTATAACAATCATAACAGTCTGTAGTATTTATGGTGTGAGTTTCAGAATTTTATATCAATTATTTTGTGCGGGGAACGCTATACAAGTGAGATCTTCTGGAAAGGCCAAAAATCGGCAAGTTGTGGGGAATTTACTGTAAATTCCACTTGGCACATCCAATTTTGATCAGACCTGTGGCATTACAGAGAATAAATATCAAAGAACTACCTAAAATAAATTTGTATACCCATAAGGGCCGAAACTTGGGAGATACAATAGAAGAAATATTGTCTAGCAGAACCACCTCAAAATCAAGGTTCAAAAGTGATACTTGGCCAACATGCCACCAAAAAAGGGAACTTCTACACCAAATAAGCCTCCAGAAA
>SNQJ01S0027454.1:75418-91288 GCA_010110895.2 Picea sitchensis | reverse complement strand
GGAGATAATTCACCTCCTTCTTTGAACATTGTGACCGACACTTCTTCAGGAGGGAAATATCTAGAACTAACTACCATTGTATAACCCCGTGCTTGGGAAAACTAGTTTTCTATCAAAGAGGAGGGTTTTCAGGCCCATGAGAATTATCTCTAGATGAGAGATTTGTTGTCAAAGAGGCAGGTTTCCAATCCCATGAGCATTCTCTCCAAGTGAGGGATTTTCTATCGAAAGGGTAGGTTGTTAGGCCCATGATGATTTTCTCCAAGGGAGAGATTTGTTAGGAATTGTTCCCTGGTGTGATGAGAATTAGTTATAGGGCTCTGAGGCTTCATGTCCAACCTGTTGTTGAATCCATGGAAGGGAAGTGGGGAAGTAGAGGGACTGTTGAGAAGATAATGGGAACACATACTTGGTTGGGACATGCATGTGTGGAATGTGAGACTGTAGGCTAGTTGCAGCAGTGAACACCTTGGAATGAAAAATTATATTAATTATCATACCTTAGATTGGCATTAGGAATCCTTTTTCCCTAGTGCAGTTTAATCCCCAACTCGAGGGTGACTTATTGTTGAATGTGTATGAGCAACAGAGTCTATGTCTAGGATGAATGTCTGAGTTTTGCACACAATTGATGTCTTTTCATAAAAGATAAGTTTCCTTTATGTGATTGTATCATTTAATCTATTATTAATTATCTATGTTTAATATGGTTTAATTCTTGTATGATATTTTATGATGATATCAAAGTAGATCCATAACAGGGAGGATTACACCCCAAAAGATGTAGATCTCGATCATTGTCTTTAGGACCAGCCAATCGAGGATGACTTGGATCTTGGATTGATACACATGCACACCCTCTAAATCCATGATTTATCCTAGATATTGGATTCTTTTCATGCCAAAGGAACACTTCTCCAAATTGGCATATAAATTGTGTTGTTGTAGGGTCCGCAAGACTTGTTGAATATTCTTAAAATGTTTCTCCCAAGTTTTTTTTGAAGATGAGGATGTCATCCATATATATGACCACAAATGAGTTTGTGAATGGTCGCAATATGTCATCCGTCATCCACATGAATATAGTCGGGGCATTAGTCAATCCAAAAGGCATGACCAACCACCCAAACAAACCTTATTTAGACTTGAATGCGGTCTTCCATACATTAGTTTTCTCAATCAACACTTGGTGGTACCATAACTTTAGATCAATCTTAGTGAAAAAATTATCTCCCTTGAGCTGATCAAGAAGGTCATCAATCTGGGGTATTGGGTACCACTTCTTCATTGTGATCTTGTTCAAGGATCTGTAATCATTACAAAGTCACTATATCTTGTCCTTATTTTATACAATAACAATTGGGTTCCCACATGGTGAGGAGCTTCGTATGATGTGTCCCTTCAAAATTAGCTCTTGAAGTTGGTGTTTTATTTCTTCATTCTCTATAACATAATGCATGTACATAAGTTCGTTAGGCAGAGAAGTACTAGGTGTCAAATCGAGTGTTGTTCCTAATAGTGCACAAGAAATCCAATAGGCAAGGAAAATATGTCTTTGTACACTTATACTATCTTGTCCATTTAATGTTTTTGTGTAGAGAGACCTTGTGTATAGGTTTTGGTAGTTGCAGTGACCTTCCGTTAAACTTATGATAGAACCATAAAGAGGACAATTATCTCATTCTTAGAGAAATTTTATACACTTCTTCATGAAGATCAAAGACGCCGCAGTAGTTGGGACTTCCTCTGGTACTCTGTAGAGTTGATCTCCCAAAGTAATATTGATAGTACAAGAACTAGATTCATAAACCACATGCCTATTCCATATAGATGGTTTTCCTAAAACCAAATAAAAAAACTCAAGGGGGGAACATCACACAATACCTCATCCTCGAAGGGTTTGATGTTGTAGTGCATGCAACATTACTAGCTGATTCAAATGTCTCGTCCTTGCCTAATCCAACTAATGGTGTATAGTTGGGGATGTGGCATCATTTCCAATTTCAACGTCTTGATGACGTTTGTTTATATTAGGTCCTTCTGGATACAATTTTCAACAATGAAATAGAGTGGGATCCCCTTCACCCACATTTGTGAGTGGAAGAAGCACTCCCCTTCTTTAGTCGCCTCTTGTTCCTCTTGCTGGACTTTTGTCGTAGAGATGTTGAAACTGGGTTCTACATCAATGATCCATTTTCCATTTTTAAATTTTGAATCAGAGTCTGTGTTAACATATGAACCTGATGCTTTCATCTAAGCCAACAATGATTGTTTGGAGTGACAGTCATCAATATTATGACAATGGATTTTGTGGAACTCGCACCACTTTTTAGTGTCCTTCTTTGACTTCCCATTACCCTTATTTGTTGGTGGCTTGGAATGGTTCTCCTCGGATTACTCATCCTTGATATATCCTTTTCCCTTGGAGTTAGGGCCACCCTTACAATACTGAAACTCCCTCTTGTTTTGTTTCTTAAATTTCTTCTCTATTTTGAAATAATATCGATACTCATCTCCCAATGATGATATTTACATAAAATCCATTTCCCTTTGGATGTACTTATGTAGAGCACCATGGTATTTTAGAACTAGATGGAACTTTAGGTGTTTGATACCCAACTTGGTGCATGTTATCTCCCATTTCTAGGGATAACTAAAGAGATGATGTGTCGAGGCCCACAAGTTGCAGAAATGGAGTATCGAGAGGAAAATCAACTAGAAGAGCTCTTCGCTCACTACAAATCACCATCTGATTGAAGGAAAAATCATCCACCATGCCTAGCTTGGATAATAGAGGACAACAATTCTTTCTCCATGAGGTAACAAGTCTCGTGTTGTGGTAAGTGTCATTCTGATAAATGAATCATTTGAACATGTTGCAAATGATCCTTTCTTGATTTTGAAAATGTTTTCTTGGAAATTATTCATTTTTCCTCATTTCACCTTGGTGGTTGACATGTCGTCCTAGAAAGTGGGTCACCCTTGGAGATAAGGTTTCTACTGGGGGATCTCCTTAAACATTTATCATACAACTCTTGTCTATACTTATAATTTTCCACTCTCATTTCCATTTGTTTCCTCGTCTTTTCGGTTTTTCATTATTAGTGACCCAAGAAGTGTTTCTACCTCATTTCATGGGAAGAGGGTTCGACGACCTGGAGGAAAATAGTTTCTTTTATAAAAGAATAAGAAACAAATGCTTAAAAGAAAGTGAATATTCTAAATTATGACCATCAAAAGTCAGTCCAACTTGAGCTCTACTTAATCAGTTCCTGCCCTAGTCCTGAATTGCAAATCCTAAAGCTTCAAAATGTTATAAATGGGACTAGAAAATTATAAATAAATGAAAATAGGGATTGTAAAGATATGTAATAATGGGTCTGGGAAAAATATCACCTAAACAATTTGTAATTGAATAGAAAGCGCACCCTCAACAAAGGTTCCCATAAATGAGAAAATATGAGCTCTTGTATGTCACAAAACCCCATGCTCAAAAATTACACACCCCATCAGTTTCACTCTCTATTACATGACTTAGAAAGGGAATTCCTATGAAAGATTCCTTGACTTGGGGAATGATCTAATTAATAGGTCATCATGACAACCCTCCCATATTTAAATTTGGCAAGTTGTATAAGGTCTTTAAGAATTTGTTTATTTTGAAAAGGGGGGATTTGATGCACATGTTTGGGTAGTTCTTTTATTTGATATGGCCTGCTTGGAATGAGACCCTTGGAGGGTGAATGTATTTTTTTTTGCATGGCTTTGATAGCTGGAACTATTTTTCATAGAGGAACAAGGTCACTTCGACCTTCATTGGGGCATGAACCCCACAGGTTGGATGATGTGCCCCTCTCCTTCGACACATGGGAAGAGGAATGTTTAATTTTAAGGTACTTGGACACCATGAGATGAGCATTTTCCATCCCTTTTAACCCAAATGTTGGCCATGGAAGGCCCAAAACATCACCTTCTATTCCCAAGACGTCACATCGGGGATAGAGTTTTTATGGGGTCTCTCATGGATGATGGTGATGTGGGATGGTTTGACGGAGATAAAGATACTTTTAATGCATTATAACACTTTTTGGCATGGCATATGGACTTTAGAGTCCCAACATTCTTCACCCCAAGGAAAAATGTCTCTCCTAGAGGCCTAAAGTCACCCATTATGGCATATCGTCACCCCTAAAAGGGTAAATTTACTTTATGATTTTGTAATTTTTAATTGTAAAAGGAAAATAGAGGAGGTAGGCATGCCTAATTTGTGGTTGAATTTAGATAACTAGAAAAATCGGTCCTACAAGACCTTATATAGATAAATTTCTTATCAGTTTTCATTTTCATTGCAACTCACTTGAGAATTACATCTTACATGTTTGAAATTTTTTACCTTCTTGGGAATTTTTCTCTATATCTCTCTTAAATGTATCTTGTATATTAGTACTTTGTTTATTGGTGAATATAACTAAGGAACTATCTCTTGGCAGTATTTTTCTTGGTATTTTGGTGGAATATACTTGATAAAGAAGGGCCTCTTCATGTTATTCTTGGAATTGGTAAGTAATTTCTACATTTATTTTTTGGTTTCTTCCTGTTTCAAGTATTGATTTGTATATAACCTTGGAGAAGTATAACGGCATACACCCTCCATCAAGTATACCGTGTTATCTTTGGATAAGCTATATTTTTGCAAAGCTTGTTAGGAGGAGTAAAAGGGATTAAATTCTCCTAGATTTACCATGACAATTTTATTTTCTCTAGGGAGTAGGACGGCTTCGACCCCTACTAAATTAAAAAACTATCTCATACAAAAGAGACTCCATAACCCAATTGATTTGGAACTAGTCTAAGCTTCATCGGAGATATAATATTCTTGGATTGGTATAAGTAAATTTATGAGATATTGCAATTGTTCAAGTTGGATTATTTTCTATATGTTATAAGTATTATTGTTCCCTGAGGGCATCTTCTTTAGCCATGTAATTCTCTTTTTTTTTATAAATTAATTTTTCATACATTAGGGAGGCTACAAAATCATCTTTCTTTAAATCGTTTTCTCTCTATTAAACCACTTAACTTTACTTGTGAACCTAGATTATTTTTCTATTGATTTTTGGCTATTATTTGGACAATTTACTTGTTGATTTATGTGGTTAGATATTGTTTATGTAGAAAAAAATTTCTACAGCCACTTGGCTGTCATAAGTTTTTTTTTGTAACATCATATAACAACCTTTAATCACCAAGAAAGTCTTTCTTTAATCATTGGAAGTTTGACTAGTCATTCCTAGCTTTATTTTTGATATCTTGTACTATATTTTGGATGGTTAAATTTGCAACAATTGACAACATTTACAACTGATATATATATTTCTATACTTTTGTAGTTTGGGGTAGGAAGGGTTCTTTCTTGATTCCCTTTGGTTTAAGGATTTTATATCTATCATTTGTCTTGTTTTGGGTAGGGATACCATTTTTTTGTAGGTACACAACAGTTGGAAAACATTCTCTATCTACAAGACTCATTCTCAATCCTTACTCCTTTTCCAATATTGACCTATTGGGGTGTCCATAAAAAATTCTCACACTTTCCATCTAAATCTCATTAGGGTCACCAAGATTCCCCCCTTGTGGTGGTTTCATCATCACTAAAGTTAGGGGAGTGTCTATATAAGGTGATAGTGGGTAGGTACTCCTGTAGTTGTCCCATCTTTGTGGCTGTGTTTGAATTTTACCCAAGATACAGTCCGCGCAATAATATTTTGGATCCATTGCTGGAGAGGATTTTGAATCCTCTTTCGAGAAATATTGACACTTTGGAAATATTTGATCCCAAATCATTTACCCATAACTTTCATGGTGAATCTAATTGAGGGAGGTTCCATTTTCCTTCTCGATCAACATTCCATAAATTTCATCTGGCGACTCCACTAGGAAACAAACATTAAGGAGGGACTATCCTTGTCCTCCACTTGTACCTAAACATCATAAACCCTTATCTAATAACCCTATTCCTCCACCTTATCCCACCTCTTGTGTTTATTGACCCTCACCTATCTCTCCCTTACCTACACCCGATGTTGTAAATATGTTCTAAGAAACATGGGAAAAATATGTATACAATCTGTTGGATATCACAAATATCTCACGATCATCCCTCAAGATCCGAAAAGGTTTTAAAGAATGGATTCCCACCTTTTATGGTGCTGATACCTCCTTGGTCCAACCTCATTTGGATACATTTTTTAGCATTCTTCAATGTTATGACCAATATGAAGATGTATTGATGAATCTATTTTCTATATATTTCATAGGGAAGGCTAAGGAGTGGTATGATAATATCTCAACATCAGTGATTACTGCTTGGATAACCTTCCGAGGTCTCTTCATCAGAAGATTAAAAAAAAAGAGGATTTGGTATCTCTTCATGACTACCTTTACCATTGTAAGAGGGAACCAAGGGAGGACATCAAGGATTTCAATCACAGGTTTAATATCCTTATAAAACTTTTTCCTCATAATTTCAAACCCTCTAAGGATTTCATTCTCCGATATTATATGCAAAATTTAAATGATCCTTACATTTGTTTCATAGGGGAAAAGAAACCTTCTATCTTGATGGAAGATCAGGAGAGGACACAGGATATATATGAAAATATAATTTTCTCTCACAACGTCAATTGACCATAGGAAACTGTGGAGAAAAATAAAATGATTCACCTTGTCAAAACGACACCTTCTACTGAGGCCCTATGTGTTACCAAGACATATCTTGTAGTGAAAGAAATAAAAGTTGACGTTGAAGCTACTAATCATATGCTTGAATTCATAAAGAGAAATAAGGTACCACATTACACTAAGAAATCTCTTTCTATCACAAAGGAAAAACTAAGTCTTGAAGAAATTCTTGCAGCAAACAAAGATGAAATTTTTTTACTAAGACATGCCCAAAGGTTTCTCCCTCAATTCCACAATACAAAAGAGGAAATTTCCATCAATTTCAGTTAGGATAACAATGCTATATAAAAGGAATACCTCCCTATAATCATCTCCACTGGGAAAATCCAAAGTCACCCACCTTTTCTCATTACTTTGAACATAAATCACATGTCTTTCCACAATTTCACTTTCAACTCCAGGGCTTCCACAAATGTCTCGACGATATATTTTGTCAAAAAACTCATATTAAAGATAACATGACCTTACAAAAACATTTTTCATATGGATTCAATGAAAATTCTAGTCTATGGGATTATTGAGGATTTGGAAGAAAAACTTGAAAAATCTTAAGACATGTCTTTCTTGATATATTTCATAGTCATTGATGTGTCAGAGGCATGGGTGATATTATTGTCAAAGGAGTGAATAAATGAAATGAGAAGGAGTTTTTATCATAAATTTGCTTATGTCATCATCCCAAATTCCAATGGGGATCTTGTTGTCTTGTACCCATAGGCCCCCATCATAGAACAATATGGGAACTCT
Organism: Picea sitchensis; assembly: GCA_010110895.2. Lineage (NCBI taxonomy): Eukaryota > Viridiplantae > Streptophyta > Pinopsida > Pinales > Pinaceae > Picea > Picea sitchensis. The sequence goes on along the minus strand of SNQJ01S0027454.1, from coordinate 83,800 downwards.
AATAGTTTGTCACATCAAATCCACATTGTGAGTGAAGAAATTGACTACACATATATCTTATAAAACTCTTTGTTTCAGGATGAAGAGACACATAATGGGTGTTGGGCCTTATACTTTGACAGGTCACATTTAAGTGCAGGTTCAGGCGCTGGAATAGGCTTAATATTGCCAGATAAGGGATTTACCTATTTCTCATCTATGCTTCAATTTGATTGTACTAATAATATTGTGTAATATGAGGCCCTTATATTTCATTTGAATCTCTCCATCGATATGATTATAAGGTCCTTACATGTAAGAGAGGATTTAGATTTTAGATCGTTTCCCATGTTTAGAGAGACTTTGCCTCCAAGAAACCAAGGCTAAAACAATATAGGGATGTTGTTTGTGATGCTATGGAATTTTTTGACGAATTTTCACTCAAATCCATCCCGAGAGAGGAAAATTCCATGGTTGATGCCTTGGTTGTCCCCGCTTCCATCCTACAACCCTATGAATAAATTTTCCCTTATAGGGTGGTTGTGAATAAATTTTCCCTGACAAATTAGAACACTCACATGTTTTTTATGACGAAAAACATATTTTGTGCTTCCTCCAAAATGAAGGTGATTTTTTAGAGACTCAGATAACCTTATTGAAAGAAAAGGGGGACATTGAGGTCGTAAAATTTCCTGATGATTCCTTTCCAAGAGGATTTTATCCCCTCGAAAGGATGTTTGATTCGATTGAAAAGTATAAAGGGAAGATGAGAAATGGGAAAGAACATGAAATTATAGAGTTTAATATTGGCACTAATTTGTCTCATATATTATTAAAGCTAGGAAAGGGAACAACCCATACTAAAAGGAAGGATTTTCTTTCTCTCATGAGAGAATTCAAGGAAGTATTATCTTGGTCATAGGGGGATTTGAAATCTTACCACAGAGATGTAATATAAAATGATATCCCCCTAAAGGAGGATGCAAATCCTTTTATATATAAACTGAGGAAGATCAAGCCAAATATTACACCTCAATTTCATACGGAATTGCAAAAAGGGTGGAAACAAGAATCATCGAACCCATTAGATACTCAACTTGGGTATCCAAACCTCTGGTCATATTAAACAAAAATAGTGACATCAGATTTTGTGTTGACTTTAGGAACTTGAATCAGGCATGTCTCAAGGATAATTACCCTTTAAAAAACACAGAGCATATTCTGCAAAGGGTTATTGAAGAAGGGATGATGTCTATGGTTGATGATTTCTCATGATATAACCAAGTGTTAGTAAAAGAGGAGGATCAAATAAAGACTATTTTCACTACACCACGAGGAACCTATAAGTATTTGTGAATTCCTTTCAGACTGACTAATGATGGGTATACTTTTCAACGTGCCATAGAATATGCTCTCATGGATTTGGTAGGAAAAATTATAGAGATTTACCAAGATGATTTGAATTCCATTTCCAAGGAGAGAAATCAACACATTCGACCTCTTCAGGAAATATTTAAGAGATGTAGAGAGTATGGTATCTCTCTCAACCCCAAGTTATCGATTTTTGGGGTAGATAAGGTAAAGTTATTGGGACATATCATCTCCAAGGATGGAAGTTTTGTACACCATTCTAGAATCAAAGAAATCGAATGGGATGATAGCAGGAGAATGATTTTCAAATGGGATGACAACAAAAGAAGGTATTTTTAACATATTAAAGAGTATTTAACTTTTTCACCAGTCTTGGTGACACAAAATTTACTAAAGACTTGATCATGTTCTCATTTTCCTCAAATGACACCATTGCATGAGTGCTTCTACAAAAAAATGTTGAAGAAGATGAAAAACAATTGATTTCATGAACAAAGTACTCAGGGATTTAAAACTAAATTACACAATTAATGGGAAGCAACCTTAGCCCCTTGTTAAGTCTGTTAATAATTTTAGAATATATATGGTGTATAGAAATATTAAAGCCTTTGTCCCTTATCCAACAGTGAAGGATGTTTTATCATAACATGATTGTCTTGGTTCAAGAGGAAATTCGATATCACAAGTGCAAGAGTATGACCTAGAAATAAATCCTTTCTTGATAATAAAGGGGAAAGGATTAGAAAAAATTCCCACTAAAGGAAATAAATAAGATATCGAGGTAGGGGAGAAGGAATAGGTGGACATTGTCATAAGTTAAATCGAGAATGATGAATGGTATTCAAACATCATATATTTTTTGCAAAATCATATGTGTCCTGAACATGTAGTAGATCACAAAACAAGGGATTCAAGGCTCAAATACATAAAGTATCTCTTAATACAAGAAGGTCTTGTATGGTGGAATCCTGATGGAGTGATTCTAATATTTTAAAATAAAGAGGAAGCAGATAAGTTAATTTCAGAGCTTCATTTGGTATATTGTGGAGGTCATTTTCTTTCTCGCACCACTTCTCATAAAATATTGAGGGAAGGATATTATTGGCCTACTATATTCTATGACACGTATTGATATGTTAGATCTTGCCAACCTTGTCAGTAATTTTTGGGAAAACAATGATTTCCTACCCTCAATTTAAATTTTGTAGTGGTTGAAGCACCTTTTGAATGATGGGGTTTGGACTTTATCGGTGAATTTAAGGACAACTACAGTAATGGTTATCGATGGGTACTAACAATGAAAAATTACTTCAGTCACTGGGTGGTGGTCATCCCAACGAAAAAGGAGGCAAAAGAGGTGGTGTTGAATTTCCTCGAAGACAGGACAATCACCAAGTTTGGTGTTCCTACTAATATTTCCACTGATAATGTTAAGGCCTTCATCTCAATAGCTCTAAATTATTTTTCTTTCATGTGATTGTTCTATCAGATTCATAAAATTACTACCCTTAGGGGAACAGTTCGATAGAGTCAAAGAATAAGAACATCATGAACATTGTGAAGAAAATTGTTGGAGAAAATAAGAAAATTTGGGATGGAAAAATCAGGTATGCTCTCTCGAAAAACCGCATAACGGTTCAAACCTCCACTGGAAAAAATAAATTTGAGCTATTTTATGGCATGGAAGCACGATTTCCCATAAATATTCTGATTTTGGCCCTCCAAGTAGCCCAAAATGTTTCCACTAATAAGGAATCCTTGTAGGTAAGAATCGATCAAATTTTAGAATTGGATGAGACCCGAAGAATGGATTTCGATCAAATGGTGAAGAATCAAAACAAAAACAAAGGAACGTTTGATCGTAAGGTGAGACAAAGGGATTTAAAGGAGGGATATTTGGTATTTAATCATGTGGGACAAGAGAAGGGAGAAACTTAGAATGCATAATAAGTTTTATAGTTTATGGATGCCCGACCATATAAGATTGAGGAAATATTTTGGTCTAATTATTTTTATTTGTCTAACATCGAAGGGAGAAAGATGCCATTGTCAGTAAATGGATCTCTCCTGAAGTTTTATTTTCCAAATGATACTTTACTTCTTTAGGGCCACGGGCCCCAGGTAAGTAGGTAGGTCATTCGCTTTCCCTTGCATTTGCATTTGCTTTCTCACAATAGTTTAGTTGCATCCACTTATATTTTCATGTCATATATCATTTTTCATTGGGATCTAATTTAATTATTGCATACTTGTTATGATCATTTTCTCTCATCATATTAAAATTTTGAATTTTTGATCATATGGACAAAGGCTGAGTGAGCCACCATCAACATCCAATTTTTTTTTTGTTTCAGTGTGTGTAGGCACATGTATTACCACTATATATTGATGTTCTCATGCACCCTATGGTGAGTATATGTCCCCGAGAAGGAGCGAGATGTTATCCCCCATTTCTAGGGATAACTAAGGAGATTATGTATCCAGGCCCACAAGTTGCATACATGGATTACCGAGAGGCAAATCAACATGAATATCCCTTCCCTCACCCCAAATCACCACTCGATCGATGGAAACAAAATCCACCACACCCATATTGGCTCACAATGGATAGGAAGTATTTCTCCATAAGGTAACAAGTCTCGTGTTGCGGTAAGTGTCATTCTAATAAATGAATAATTTAAACATGTCGCAAAGGGTACTTTCTTGATTTTTTAAACGTTTTCATGGAAATTATGCATTTTTCCTCATTTCACCATGGTGGTTGTCATGTCGTCGTAGTTGGTGGGTCACCTTTGGGGATAGGTTTTCTACTAGGGGGTCTCCTTGAAGAGTCATTGTACCACTCTTATCCATACATATCATTTTCCATACTCATTTCCCTTTGTTTCGTTATCTTTTGGGTTTTCAGGTATTATTGACTCAAGAAGGGATTGTACCTCATTTCATGGGAAGACAGGATGATAACTCGGATGAATATAGAATCTTCTATAAAAGAATAAGAAAATAGTGTTGAACAGAAATTTAACACAACAAATAAGGAACATCAAAATTAGGTCCAACTTGAGCTCCACTTACTCAATTCTTGCCCCAGTCCCAAATTGCAAACACCAAAGCTTGAAAACATGATAAAGGGGACAAGAAAATTATAAATAAATGAAAGGAGGGATTGGAAATATGGAAAAGAAGGATTCTAGGAAAGATAACACCTAAATAGTTGGTAACTCAAGAGAAAGCACACCCTCAACATAGGCACCCATAAATGAGACAATATAAGACCTTGTATGTCAAGAAACCCGATGCCCAAAAGTTACACCCCCTATCCATTTCAAAATATTTTACATGACTTTGAAAGGATATTATTGGGAAAAAGTCATTGACTTGGAGAATACTACCCAACACATCATCATGAAAACCCTCCCACATTCAAATTTGGCAAGTTGTATAAGGTCTTTGAGGATTTGTTTATTTTGAAAAGGGGGGATTTGATGCACATGTTTGGGTAGTTCTTTTATAATATATGAATTAGTTGTAATGATATGTGTTACTTGTGGACCCTTGGATGGTGGGTCTATTTTTATTGCTAGGTATTTGACAAGTGGAAGTATTTTTCATGGAGGTACAAGGTCACTTAGACCTTGACTGGGGCATGAATCCCACAGGTTGGATGATATGCCCCCTCTCCTTGGACACATGGGACGAGGAAAATTTCCTTTGAAGGAACTTGTACACCATGAGATGAGCATGTTCCAACAATGTTTACCCCAACATTAGCCTTGGAAGGCCCAAAACATCACCTTCTATACCTAAGATGTCACATGAGGGTTAGGGTTTTGATGGGGTTTCTCATGGATGATGATGATCTGGCATGGTTTGATGGAGAGAGATAGACTTTGCATGCATTAGAGAACTTGATGGCATGAAATATGGCCTTTCGAGGGAAAAATTTCTTCACCCTAACGAAAAACATCTCTCCTAGAGGCCTAGTGCCACCCTTTAAGGCATGATGTCACCCCTAAAGGGGGGAATTTACTTTATGATTTTGTAATTTTGAATTGTAAAGGGAAAATAGAGCAGGTCAAACTCCCTAATTTTTTGTTGACTTTATATAATTGGAAAAATTTGTTTTACAAGACCTTATATAAATAAAGGTCTTGTCATTTTTCATTTTCATCACAACTCACTTGAGAATTACATATTACATGGCTGAAATTTTCACCCTACTGGGGCATTTTTCTCTATATCTCTCTTGAATATCTTTTGGATGCTAGTAATTTGTCTATTGGTTAGTATAAATAAGGATTTATCTCTTAGAAGGCTTCTTCTTGGTATTTTGGTGGAATATACTTGATAAACAAGGGTTTCTTCATGTTATTCTTGGAATTGGTAAGGAATTTATGCATTTATTGTTTACTTTCTTCCTGTTTCAAGCATTGATTTGTTTATAACATTAGAGGGGTATTAGGGTATACACCTTCCATCAAGTATACCTTTCTATCTTTCGATGAGATATATTTTTGCAAAGGTTCCTAGGATGAGTAAAAGTGCTTACACCCTCCTAGATTTACCTTGCTAGTTTTATTTTCTCTAGGGAATAAAAAGGATTACACCCATAGAGAAGTAACAACTAGATCCTACAAAAGATAATCCATAATCCAATTTATTTGGCACTAGTCTAAGTTTCATTATAGATATAATATTCTTGCATTGGTGTACATGAATTGACGATATATTGCAAATTTTCAAGGTGGATTATTTTATATATGTTATAAGCATTTGTGTGCCCTAAGGGAATCTACTTTAGCCAAGTAATTCTATATGTTGTTATAAATTAATTCTATCACCATTAGGTATTCTGAAAAATCATCGTTCTTTAAATATTTGCTCATTATTCTACGACTGCAATTTACTTGTGAACCTAGATTATTGTTCTATTGATCATTGGCTATCATTTGGATGGTTTACTTGTTGATTTATGTGGTTAGATTTTGATTATGTAGAATTTTTTTTCTACATCCACTTGGATGTCATAAAAAATTATTGATAACATCACATAAAAACCACTAATCACCACCAAAGTATTTCTTTAATCATTCCAAGTTTGACTGGTCATTGCTAGCTTTATTTCTGATATCTTGTACTAGATTTTGGATGGTTAAATTTGTAGCTATTGACAACATTTATTTCTTATATATATATCTATATATCTATATCTATATATATAGATATATATACTTCTTCAATTTGGGATAGAAAGGGTTCTTTCTTGATTCCCTTTGGCTTAAGAAATGTTTTATCTATCATTTGTCTCGTTCTGGGTAGGGCTAACATTGTTTTGCACGTACAAAACAATTGGAAACCATTCTCCATCTAAAAGACTCATTCTAAAGATTTAATCCTTCTCCATTATTGACCTATAGAGGTGTCCATCGATTATTCTGAAACTTTTGATCTCAATCCCCCTTAGGGTCATCGAGATCCCCCAGTTGGGGTGATTTCATCATCACTAAAGTGAGGGGAGTGTCTATCTAAGGTGGCATTGGGTAGGCACTCTGATAGTTCTATCACCTTTGTGACTTAGGTTGGGATTTTCCCAAGCTATAATCAGTGCGATAACAATACAAAGCGTATGGAAGGTATTTAGTAACTCCAACATTGTTTTCCCCCTTTCTTGATGCAGTGTGGTCCATCTCATGTATTTATTGTCATATTTTCCAACAAGGTAATATTGTTCATTAAGAGAATCAACAAAAGACTCCCAAGTGACCCCTAGCAAAAAATATGCAGAATCATCCTCGACATGTTTCTCACTATAAGTCTCCCACCAATATCTAACATGGGGAATTGATTTAAGCACCACGAAGGTGGATTTTTCACTATTGGGAAAATGTTTGACATATAAATAACCCTCTAGCAAACTTAACCATTCTCAAAGTGTCGACGTCTATCAGACCTTCAACTAAACAAATATCAAATTTAACTTATACCTTAAATGGTGTCGCACCTGTGAAGTGAGTATTGGTTGAAGGTGCCTCCGTTGTTGTAAGCAACCATCAAAGGATCTGGGAGAAATTTTCCATCATCTCATTCTTATGTCACACAAGGGATTCTTGAGCAACAATTTGATAAGATCTCCTGCTCTATCACCCCTCTTTTATTTATCCATGGGAGGTTGCTTGAACCGGTGAGAGAGATTTTCCCTAAGAGAACCAAAATCGAGACCCAAATCTCTATCCTCTAACCTAGCCGTATACATGCACTAAGAATGACAAGGAGGAGACTGCTTTGATGCCACTGATCGAGATTACTATGAGAAAGACATATAGGAAAAAATATAACAAGGAGATACATATAGATATTGCAAGGAACACAATAATACAATCAAACTCAGATTCTATTATTGACTCTCTCGAATACAAAAGACTATAAAATGAAAAACACACAAGCTAGCTAGAATGGTGGTAGCATATCTATGAAGACAGATGTGTCGACTACACTGATTCACAAGATGTTGATTACAATGAGGCTCCAAAGGCCTTTTTAACATAAATCATAAATAAAAAAACACTAAACATCCAAAACACTAAACCCAGAAGATGAAATGCCAAAAGGTTTATGGGCCTTTGTGGGCATAGTTGATACATCAACTTTCCAAGGGAACAACTTTTTCATACGATCTCTATTTGGGGTGCTTGGTACCGTGTTGAAAAGGTCTAGCCGAGGAGTAAACATTCCAAATGGCCCAATACATCCCAACAAGTTTGTATTTGGAGTTTCCATGGCAAAAAAGCATCGTTTAGGGCCTCAAAACAACCCTAGAAATTAGGGACCCAAAAAAATGTAGAAAAACTGCCAAGATGGAAACTATAATTTGAGCTACTAGAATAGGCGAATGGCCAACAATGTCCCCATGGTTCATAGTGATATTGATGGTAGTTGTCCTCCATGGGTTTGGATTGGCTTTGGTCCCTTTGGATTATCTTGGTGTTTTAGCTCTTCTCTTTTGCATGAGTTCTTTGTTAGGTGCACCCTTTT
>SNQJ01S0027454.1:31601-61828 GCA_010110895.2 Picea sitchensis | reverse complement strand
TGATTCAAACCCTACCTTCAGTTTTTGCCACTTGGTATAGTTTTGAAATTCATATAAGAATTACATTTACTGATAGAGGTGAATTGGTAGAGGGTGCATGGTAAGACCGTTCACTCATTTATCATGAATTGGCATTATAGTTGGAACTTTGAGATACACTCGCATTAGCCAAATAGTTGTTTTTATATAATATTTAATCAAGCTTGAATGTAGAAAAGATGTAATTGGCCACACCCTACCTCATAACAGAAGAAATCATAGTAGGACCACCTAATTGAGCTCCTTGTAAAATAAAACCTTACTATGATGGCAAGACTAGCTGCTTTGCAGCTACTACTTCCCTTGTTTCTCAATAAAAGCTTTATTACATGGACAATATAAAATTTAAAATAACAATATTACAATCATTCTTTATTACCAACATACATTTCAATTTTCATTATCTGGTTTTAAATAGAAACATCATTAAATAATTTCAAAACCTTATTATTATAAAAGAAAATATTAAATTAAATAATATTATACATGGTTGATTAGTTGAGTTTAGATAGAAACAAGGTGAAGAGTTTCAAAGTTTTATCACTATAAAATGTGTATAATTAAATAATATTACATATAACTTTAGATGTAGAGCTTGATGATGTCTATGTAACAAGTCTATTTTTAAATAAAAAGCCAAACATTATATCATATTTAATAGAAAAGGTTTATTTTCTATTTTTTAATATAACAATCAAACATTATATCATATATAATAGAAAGCATCATATTTAATAAAAAAAAGTTTATTTTCTATTTTTAATATAATAACCAAACATTATATCATATTTAATAAAAAAATTATTTTCTTATTTATTGTTAATACATGGTGGAAACATTATATCATATTTAATAAAAAAAAGTTATTTTATTATTTATTGTTAATACATGGTGGATGGTGAGAATGAGGCACCACATTATCACAAAGACAAAGGAGAGAGTGCATTCATCGCTCACTCTTAGGGAAAAATAAGAAAGGCTACAGAAGAAATCATAAAGACAAGAGAAGAAAGGAGAAATCATTATATTAATTACAGTTTAATTTTTAATTAGTTATATGGGGTTATAGATTAATTTGGTTACTTTTTTTAGGTTTACAAGAAATACATAATAACAACAAAATAACACTAGCAATTGAATTAAGCTATTTTTTGGTGAGCTAATGAACTGAAGTGTTTTAAATGAAAGAGAGGAGAAATGGAAATAAATCAATAGGAAGAACATTGTTGTAGGTGTTGAAGCTACTTGGACTAAATATGAGAGTTTCAATGAGCTTATGACAGATTGTTCCACCTCTCAAACAATCTTACACATGTAGTTCAACCTCCTTACAGAATAGAATTCTACCTAGTTTTCAATACAATGCAGTATATAACACTAATCCTATGCTAACAAAAAATGTATCGATGAGAAATTGAAGGTGACCAAAGTACTTCAAGAAGGATTGATATCTTCCTTTCCTTGGTTGTGTTGGTACCTTCGTTGAAGTAGTATTCTTGAATCATCCAAGGTATAAGAGGGAAAAAAAAATGTATATTCTTTAGGAAAATATAATGATCTTAGCAGGTTGAAACCAAACTAAGACCAAAATAACCTTGTTGAGGTGTTGAAGAAAAAAATTGAAGGAGCCCAAAAGCATGGAACATGATTTTGATGCCAACTTAGATGTGTACCTAGAAAACAATGAGAGAATTTTTTTTTATTCAAAAAGTAATTACAAAGAGGAAAGAAGCTATTTAAATAGGCAAGCAATCAATTCAAACATTAGGTTATCTATTTGAAAGAGTGACTTTTATAGANCCAACTTAGATGTGTACCTAGAAAACAATGAGAGAATTTTTTTTTATTCAAAAAGTAATTACAAAGAGGAAAGAAGCTATTTAAATAGGCAAGCAATCAATTCAAACATTAGGTTATCTATTTGAAAGAGTGACTTTTATAGAAAATTCATGTAATGAGTTTTGAACACAAAACACATGTTTTGATACCATACATTGAATATATTATTCTTAAAATATATGTCCTATGATTTAAGACCCACAACTTAAAAGACTACTTCTCATCTTGCACAAAATTCCCAATAAGTGTTAAGAAAGGTATGACTAATTAAACCCCAATTAAGCACCCCAAAATGGATTTGGGCCTTAATGATACAAAACGAGGTGTCTTAACAAATTGTAGGTTGGATTCGGGGATTACAAATCCAAATTGAATCCAAACAAGGGGAGCTACAAAACAACAAGCCCATGCCTTTTCTCAGGAATGAGAATAAAAGGATAAGTAGAATTTCAAGTGAATCCTAAGTTCAAAACAAAACTTGATAATTTATTAGTTTTTTGAAACTCAATTTTTTTTAATAGATTTTTCACTTGATATTATCATTTTTTTAGGCTTCCAAATTCGAAATCGAACTCGTTGTCAAGTTGCTACCTGTAAGCATGATCAATGAGATAGAGACATGAACAGATCTTTGTGTCACTCTTCATGTCACTTCCCTATATTGAATTGGTAAAATATTTGTGTCACTTCCCTATGTTGAACTGGTAAAATCTTCTTAAATATTTAATTTATTACAACACCCGTTCCATAGAATTGGTAAAATATTCTTAAATATTTAATTTATTACAACACCCATTCCATAACCATGATAGCACATGATAGTAGGTAGGCATAAACATATATGTTTATATATAGATGTATATATTTTATTGTTTTGAAATGAATTGAATGAATTATTTACTACCTTGTATGCTCTCTCCCATGTATAAATAAAAAAGGTGTAAGGACAAAAAAACTCGGTGCATATCATGCTTATTTATTTAATAAAAGTTTTTTAGAAGATTGAGAAAACCAGGGAAATTTAAAACACTATAATAATGGTCTAATGAAAAGTAACAAGATAGATGCTAGACATCATTATAACAATTTCATTTATAGATTTGACAAGTAAAAGTTTTGTAATGAAGAGACTGAATAGCTACTCCATTGAAACACAAATCTTTTCACTCCTTTCTAGTGTGAGAGAGGGTGCACACTACTTTTTTTTTCCACGGTTGATTCTTTTTAATTTTCGGCATACTAAAAGAACAAATCTATGTATCATTTCCAATCAATCCAAGTGTTAGTTTGAATCATATGGCATAAGAGGATATGTTCATTACGAAGAAAAAGAATATTGGGTATGCAACACTCCTCCAAGTGGCTTGCTTCCAGCTTCTCGAAGCTACCTTCACAAGGAGAGTAGCAATCTTCAATCCACGGAATGTCATTCGTGAATTCAATCTATCAGAGGACCAAGGTTTGATCAATCATTTCATGAATAATCCTATCTATGTTTTGTCATCATGGGTTAGAAGGAACCCCCCAAAATTAATGGTTTTCTGGCTGTAATAACATGCATTATTTAGCTACTTTTCCTTAAGGTGGTGGTTCATGATCAAGATAATTTGTTTGTAGCTGTGGAAGCCATTCATGTGCTTGGAATCAAAGTATTGATCTATTCATGTGTGGGTAATTCAAATATTTTGTTGTGTAATTTTGTTTATGTTGTCATGTTATTTTTGTACAATCCATTGTTTGGAAGGTGGATTCCTTTTTGATAGTTTGGGAGATTTAATTGAAAGTTTCATTTCAGTTGGATTATTCAGTGCACTATGGCCTATTTAAATTTCCTAGGTGATTTAATTCTATGTTTGCTTATTCAAGTTTTTTCATTTAACTTTCCTCAATGATTTATAAGAAATACAATCTATTTTTACAATTGACAAATCTCTTTGTGTGGCTTCCCCTCCAAAAGCTATGGCCATTTTGATATTTGAACAATTTGTGTGCATTCGTAGTAAAATAATAAAGGAATGAACAGAGAAGTATGAAACAACGAGAAGGAAACAATTAAAAAAGAATGTGCACTTGATTTTTTTGTTGAGGATCAATAACCATAGAGTCAACTTCATTCTCGATCTGTTAAGGGACAAGAGAGCATTGCAAAATTTCTTCGTGCAAATATTTTCTTTGTTTAACCCTCATTCAAGGTTAATGTAAAACATGGTTAAGTGTAAAACAACTACCATACTATAAGTCTTTACCCCATGGGTTATTAAGAAATAAAAATCCATTAATTAAGAATATAATTTCGAACTAGAACGATTTACATTATTAAGAAAAAATCCATAAGATACCCATTTCTTGTTAGCCACTGAAATAGAGGAGGTAAGTTACCCACTCACTACTGCACTTTTACACTTAATCAATAGTGGTTGCGATGAACTGAACAACGTTAATCTATCAAAAATCTGCAGGAAACCGAAACAATAAAAAAATATGCCTTGAATGTAAATGCGCGCTATAAATATAAATAATCATGTAAGTATTTGTCAATTATTGGTTAATGACAACCTTAACTTACCTACAATTTTTATTGTATTGCATTTTTAATGGCATGGACGTTCTTGTGGGTTCACCATTGTATCTTCCATTGCGTTGCATTTTTAATGGCATAGACATTCTTGCAGGTTCACCACCATATCTTCTATTGAATGACATGGATGTGCTTGCAGGTTCACCACTGTATCTCCCATCACTCAGTCAGGAAATTCAGGTGTCTCAGATTCACTTGTCATGGTATTACCAATCGCGGAAGGGGAGATCACAACTGGGAGTACGAAGGGGAAAAATATCTCTCATCACTCAATCAAGAAATTCAAGTGTCTCAGATTCGCTTAACATGGGATTACCAGTCTCAGACTCACTTAACATGGGATTACCAGTCTCGGAAGAGGAGATCACAACTGGGAGTTGGAAGGGGAAAACAAAACTGGGAGTTAGAAGGGGAAAACCAAACTAGGAGCTAGAAGGGAAAAACACAAAAGGGTAAGAGATTAATGGTCACAGACAGGGGAGGTGGCACATCGCTACATGCATAGTGTGTCCGAAAATTATAAAATTGCATTCCACGTGTCCAAAATTTATAAACTTCTGATAAGCCAAAATTAGCAAATTTATCCCAAACATTTAATTTTATGAAATATTGCTAACTTAAACCATAGCATTAATCGAGGAAAAATTTATGTACATTAAGATTTCTCTCATTCCCTAAGTTTCAAGCTAACACGGATAGAAATAACCTTGGTTTGAGGCCAAATAAAACCTCAAACCTAAACTTAAGATAAAATTGAAATAAAAATATAACCTCAAAGCAAGAACTTAAGATATAAATGAAATCATCTTGTAAAAATGTGAATGTTTGTTAAGACCTTAGGTTAAAATTTATTGAACTCTGTGCCAAACCAATAAAAAAAAACTAACCAATTACTATAATCCCTGGCCAAAGGGAAGGGACTAGTGTCCAAAGGGTCAACAAAAACATTATTGCATGCGCACTAAAATTTAAAATAACAATCTTACAATCATTCTTTATTACCAACATACAATTCAATTGCCATTGTCTCGATTTAAATAGAAACAACTTTAAATAGTTCCAAAGCCTTATTATTATAAAAAATTTTATTAAATTAAATAATATTATACATGTTTTATTGGTTGAGTTTAGATAGAAACAAGGTGAGCAGTTTCAAAGTTTTATCACTATAAAATATTTGTATAATTAAATAATATTATATATAATTTTAGACGTAGAGCTTAATGATGGCTATGTAATAAGTCTATTTTTTAATATAAGAACCAAAAATTTATATCATATTTAAAAGAAAAGGTTTATTTTCTATTTTTTAATAGAACAATCAAACATTATATCATATTTAACATAACGAGTTTATTTTCTATTTTTTAATACAACAACCAAACATTATATCATATTTAATAAAAAAGGTTTATTTTATTGTTTATTGTTAATACAAGGTGAGAATGAGGAACCATACTATCAAAAAGACGAGGAGAGACTGCATTCACCACTCACTTTTACGGAAAAGTAAAAAATGTTGGAGAAGAAAATACAAAGACAAGAGAAGAAAGGAGAGATCATTATATTAATTACAGTTTAACTCTTAATTAGTTATTTAGGGATCTAGATTAATTAGGGTACTTTTATTGAGGTTTATAAGAAATAAATAATAACAATAAAATAACACTAGCAATTGAATCAAGCTATTCTCTCGTGAGTTAATGAACTGAAGTGTTGTAAATGAAAGAGAGGAGAAATGGAAATAACTCAATAGGAAAAACATTGTTGTAGGTGTTGAAGCTACTTGGACTAAATATGAGAATTTCAATGGGCCTATGAGTTTTCATCAAGTTTTTGCATGAATTCATATAAGAAATCTTATTCCCCACACATTTTGAAGAATTAAGAACAGATAGAGTACGACTGAATCAACGCAAAAGGTCAAAAAGCATGGAAGATGCATAGAGAAATTACAACCATGATGATGAATTCGAGGATTTGAATTTGGGTTTCGGTGTTGATGGTACAAAATTCGAGGAGCACATAAAATTGGTAGAAACCATAAAGGGAGTATAGAAAGATGTCCAAATATATAAAGTTGAGAATGAGAGGCTTATGAAAGCCAAGGAGCAGCAAGATAATTTCAATATTAAGTTGATGGAAAGATTGGATATAATAGAAAAGAAAATGAAGAATATCTTTTAATTCAATCTTGGGAGTATGACAATAGATGAGTATGAAAGAAGATTCTTAGATCTAATGAAATATGTCACATTCATGAAGGATGAACAAGTTCAAATTCAGAGCTACCTAAGTGGGTTTCCCTCATTTATTAGTGACAAGATATAGTAAGATGACCCGAAGACATTGGAGGAAACCACAAGGCATGCTAAATGTCTTTATGACCAACAAAGGGGAAGACCGAATTTCCAAAAGGCTTGGGAATAAATGATGGAAAACAAGGTGGAAGAGAGGAAGAAGGGGACTGAGCCAGCATTTTTTAGAAATATTGTGCAAGGAAAACCAACTACCAAGGAGCCCTAAATTATGGAGACAGTGGGTCAAAAACCAAGGAAAAAACCAATTCAGTGTTGGGGTTGTGGAGGAGATCATATTTACATTGATTTCCATCAAATAGGTGAAAAAGTGAGGATTGTGCAACAAGCTGCGAGAATTGAGGACATGGGCAGAAATGTACCTAGGATTTACGCAACCCTTGATAACAATAAAGTTGAATTTCATTCATAGATCACTAAAGTGGAAGGTAATATTGATGACCAAACCATTGTTATTTTAATTGATTCAGGAGCGAGTCATAGTTACCTAGGTCCTAATATGGTAGAAATATTCCAATTATCAAGAAGAAATCTTGGAAAACCTTTATTGGTGTAGTTAGCTACAGGAGCAAAAAGGAAAATTAATGAGATGGTTAAGGCATTTCCAATGGAAATGAATGGACTATGCACAAAATCTTATTTGAATATCATACCTTTGGGATGATATGATTGCCTCATTGGTATAGATTGGCTAGAGCAACATCATGTTGTTCTCGATTGTTACAATAAGGAATTTACTTGCTTGGATGAGGAAGGAAACTTAAGAGAAGTTCAAGGAATGCCAAGAGCTATAACTATGAGAGATGTTTCAACCTTGCAATTGAAGAAAAGCTATAGGAAATGATGTCAAGTATTTGTGGTGCACATGGAGGAGGCACCTAAAGATAAAGTGCGAAATGTTGAAGACTTCACAGTACTGAAAGAATTTGAGGATGTCTTTAAAGAAACATCAAGGTTTCCACCGAAAAGAGATATTGATTTCTCTATAAATATGATGTGGGAGAAATTCTTGTATCCAAGACTCCTTATACAATGAGTACATCATATTTGAAGGAATTACAGATGAAACTTGAAGAGCTTCTGAACAAGGGGTATATATGCTCAAGTGTGTCACCTTAGGGTGCCCCAATATTGTTTGTGAAGAAGAGGGATGGAACATTGATGATTTGTATTGGCTTTAGGTAGTTGAACAAAGTAACAGTTAAGAACAAGTATCATTTTCCAAGGATAGATGACATCTTTGATCAACTGAGGGCCACATATATATTTTCAAAGATTGATCTCAGATATGGATATCACCAAGTGATAATTAAAGACGAAGATATCAAGAAGACTTCATTCAAAATGAGGTATGGACATTATGAGTTCATAGTGGTGTCACTCGAGTTGTCAAATGAAACAAATGTCTTCATGTATTTAATGAATGGATTTTTCAGAGAATACTTAGATAATTTTTTCATTGTATTTATGGATGATATACTAATTTAGTCAAATTATGAATAAGAGCACAAGAATCCCTTGAGGATGGTGTTACAAGTATTGAGGGGTCACAGTTATGTGCAAAGTTGATCAAGTTCTCATTTTACCAGCAACAAATTCATTATTTGGGTCATATCATTTCCAAGGAAGGAATAATTTTGGATGTGAAAAATATAAAGGCCATTGAGGGATGGCCAACACCAAGAAATGTTGCACAGGTAAGGTCCTTCATGAGATTTGTAGTTTATTACATACGGTTTATTGAAGGCTTCTAAAAAATATTGCACCCAATTACATCCTTCCAAAAGAAAGGTGTGCGATTTGAGTGGACTTTGTATTGTGTAAGAAGTTTTTAGAACTTGAAAAGTTTGTTGAGAAGTGCACCAATTTTGAGAATTGTTGATTCAGATGAAGACTTCATTGCATGTATGGATGCATGCAAGGAATGGATCGATGGATTCCTTAGTTAGAATGAGAATGTGGTGTGCTACAAATCAAGGAAATTAAAATAGAATGAAACACACTATGCTATTCATGACTTATAATTGGTATCCATAGTGCATGCCTTAAATATGTTTCAAAACTATCTCATCGATAAAACATTTGAGCTAATAACAGACGATATTGGTCTGAAATATTTGTTTGGAAAACCAAGCTTAAATTTCAGACAAACTGGGTGGTTAGAATTTCTCAGTGAGTATGACTTTGATATCAAACATATAAAAGGAAAGAAGAACAAGGTGGTTAACGCTCTCAACAGGAGGGTGTACAAAATGCATGCTATAGCCATTAGCATGTACAAATCATATTTGTGTGACAAAGTTTTAGAGGTTGCCAAATCATATCAACACTATGCTGAAAAAAAGATGAATTTACAATAAGTATATTGCAACAAAAATTGGAAGGTTATGAGCTAAAACAAGATGAAATCCTCATGTATAGGTGCAGAGTTTATGTGCCAAATGTTCAGGAGTTGAAAAATATGTTATTGTCAGAGATGCATAAATTTCCTTTTGTAGTACATCCATGGTACCAGAAGACAATAGAAATGGTCAAAAAACAATACTATTAGTCAGGCATGAAAAAGGAGGTTGTTGATTTTATTGCTAGATTCCTTGAATGCCAAAAGGTCAAGGTTGAGCACAGAAAACCAACTGGTTTGGTATGAAATTTTCCCATACCTGAGTAGAAGTGGGAATTTTTTACCATGGATTTGATTATGAAGCTACGTAGGACTGTTAAACAACATGATTCTATTATGGTAGTGGTGGACAAGCTTACTAAAGCTACGCATTTTATTCCAGTGAAGTCAACGCACAAGGAAACCAACATTGTTGAAATATACATACAGGAAATGGATAAGATGCATGGTGTATGATGCAGGAGCATCGTATAAAGCCCAAGTGTGTACCTAGAACCAAGGGGACAGCTGGACGCATAGATGCAATTAAATACATTTTTGTGAAAACATTGTGAATTTCAAAATCTGAAACATTGATATAATGGATGGGAGGAAAGTGCAGTTGCATTTATGCCTCAAAGATCCAAACTAATTTTGGAGTGTATGTTCCTATCTGCCAGATGTAATAGGAATTTATGTGTGTTTAATGCAAGTAGGTATATTTAAATGATAGCTTAGACAGTTTTAGGGTTTTTTAGAAGGGAAAATAGACGATAAACTCCGTCAACCCTTGTATCATTGTAACAACATAATTCAGAATTCATAAGTTGTAGAGCTGTAGAAGAGAATAAAAGAGAACAAATAATTTTATGCATTTTTAGTTGTTGTTATTTACCATGTACAGGAGCACTGGAATTAATAGAATAAATCTTTGATTCCAAATCTATGTGTGTGTTATGGTTGTTGGAATCACCTGTTAAATGGTATGTTACAAGCTTGTTTTCATTTTTTGTATGCATTTTATTTCAATGCTATGTTTGTGCACAGGATCTAGAATTCTATGTTGAATGTTTGAATTTTGGATAAGGGGAGAATGAGTTTCAGTTGTTTCTCTTTCTGAGAACTCCTGTAAAGAGTGCAATGGAGGGTCCACAAGGTGTGTGTCGACCAAGTTCCGGGTTTCATCTCATAACTTTCAGGAAGTATAGAATTGTGTCTTATCAAGAAGAAGTGCTAGCAAGGCACAAAGTCATGCAAGGTGTGTGCAGGCTAGGTGAGGTCTTGGATTTTACAAACCCAAGAGGAATATTGAAAGACTGTTGTTGCAAACAATGTAGAGTTGAAGGTCCAAAATAACCAAAGGTTATTTGAAATTTACCGCAAGGAGTGCACGCATAGACCCTTTCAGAAGCCTTAAATTCGCAAGCGAACACTCAGAAGTGATAGAACCTTTGAAGTGTTCAAAGGGAGACAGAGGTCGAAATCATCTTGTGGGAGTTCAGTTCAGGAGGGAGGATGCCACGTAATTTGGCAAGAAGTCCTTGTGGAGTTCAAAACGGAGGGTGGAATCGCTTCAAGGAGAAGTGTTGAAGTTCTGTGGGCCATTGGATCTGATAGACGAATGAAGGGATTAAGACTGGGTGTCTTTCAACACCCATAATCTCAGGAGGAACCGATCACCTGGGAGCCGAGGATCAATGGGAGCCGTTGATCACATTTTATTCAAGCCGTCATATTTCCTCGGGGTTTCAGGGTTCATGGGTTTGGAAGGCAGACCAATTCTTGGGTCGTTCCAAGTCATGAGTCATGAGGTATGAGGTGGGAAATAAAGGTCGCTGGATCTTAGCAGCAGGAGAACCATTTGATTAACTCCCCCCACTTGTCGTATCATGTATCAGGGTTTAGAGGTGTATAAACCTTTTTTGTGATCATGGAGGTTATGGAACGTCGAATTCCGAAGTCATGTGTGACAGGTGGGGCTGACGTAGTGTGCAGAAAAGGTGAAAGAGGGAGACAGTTGGTGTGAACAAGTTTCTTGGGAGGAGTAAACACTTTGTTGACTTATCGCATTTCGTGAATTCGCAGGGGAAGATCACGGGAGCTCAACACTCTGACTCGCAAAGTCACAAGTTGTGGAAGGCACTTATATTTAGGCGTGGGTGTGGTCCTATCGGACTAGGGAGTACAGAGAGGGGGATTACATATTAACCCATTCGCATTTCGCATTTCGGTGATTGCTGAGATTTGTGGCAATGCACTCAGATTTCCCAACTCGCGAGACCTGAAATTGTGGGGGTCTTGGACAGGGGGCTTAATTAACCCTTGTTGTGGTCTAGTGAAGATCTTACATGTATCTTAGGCCCGAGGGCAAGGAGTCTACATCAATGTATGTAAGACAATTGTGTCTGAAAAATATACCAAGTTCACATCGAATTTTTGGAAAGGGATACTCAAATGATTTGGGAAAAATATGAATTTTAGAAGAACCTATAATCTTGAGTTAGATGGGAAAATACAAAGGGTAAATCAAGTGATAGAGGATATTCTAAGGATGTATGTGATGGCCAAACCAACGCAGTGGGAAAAATATTGACCTTTGGGTCAATTTCCTTACAACAATGGGTATTAAGAATATTTAAACATGATCCCATTTGAGGAAGTTTATGGTAGAAAGTGAAACACACCAGTTAGATGGGACAACCAAAAAAACTGAGTAGTGATTGGGCCATAATTACTTAAGGAAATGGAAGAGCATATGATGAAGATGAGGTAGAATTTAAAGGATTCCAAAATAGGAATAAAATATGCACATATAAAGGCAGAATCCATAGAGAGTTTAAAGTGGATGACCATGTGTTCTTGAATGTAAAATATAGATGCATTTCCCTGAAGTTGGTAGATTGTTCTAAGTTGGAAACACACTATTGTGGGCCATTTGAAATACTAGAGAGGATTGGTCCTATCGCATATATGCTTGCATTGTGTGCATCCTTGTGTATCCATAATGTTTTCCATGTATCATTTGTTAAAAAGTTTGTATGCAATGCTAATCATATTATTGATTGGAATGTGATTGAGGTGGAGCCCGAAGGCGATTTTCAAGTGCGAATGGTTTTCATATTGGATCATAAAATAAAACAACTCTAGAATCAATTCATGGATATAGTACATATCTAATAGAACTAGTACAGTCCTAAGGATGGAACTTGGCAGTGTGGGGATGCTATGCAGGATTGAGGACAGTGCATAAGTAAGGGAAAGGGGAATGTAATGTCCATAATATGAACCCCATTTGTAATTCTACATATAAGCTAGTGAGTTGTTGTGAGTTGTTGGTACCAATTATAAATGTAAATGCACATATAGGCTCATGAATCATTGGCTCCAAGTTTTGGTTCTATGTGCAACTAAGTAGTGCACGAAGATTGTTATCAAATAAAGGGTGCACCCATTTCACATTGTTGTGCGCAACTGGGTAAGTGTGTGTGGTTTCANTTATTACAACACCCGTTCCATAGAATTGGTAAAATATTCTTAAATATTTAATTTATTACAACACCCATTCCATAACCATGATAGCACATGATAGTAGGTAGGCATAAACATATATGTTTATATATAGATGTATATATTTTATTATTTTGAAATGAATTGAATGAATTATTTACTACCTTGTATGCTCTCTCCCATGTATAAATAAAAAAGGTGTAAGGACAAAAAAAACTCAGTGCATATCATGCTTATTTATTTAATAAAAGTTTTTTTAGAAGATTGAGAAAACTAGGGAAATTTAAGACACTATAATAATGGTCTAATGAAAAGTAACAAGATAGATGCTAGGCATCATTCTAACAATGTCATTTATAGATTTGACAAGTAAAAGTTTTGTAATGAAGAGACTGAATAGCTACTCCATTGAAACACAGATCTTTTCACTCCTTTCTAGTGTGAGAGAGGGTGCACACTACTTTTTTTTTCCACGGTTGATTTTTTTTAATTTTCAACATACTAAAAAAACAAATGTATGTATCATTTCCAATCAATCCAAGTGTTAGTTTGAATCATATGGCATAAGAGGAGATGTTCATTACGAATAAAAAGAATATTGGGTATGCAACACTCCTTCAAGTGTCTCGCTTCCAGCTTCTTGAAGCTACCTTCACAAGGAGAGTAGCAATCTTCAATCCACAGAATTTCATTCGTGAATTCAATCTATCAGAGGACCAAGGTTTGATCAATCATTTCATGAATAATCCTATCTATGTTTTGTCATCATGGGTTAGAAGGAATCCCCCAAAATTAATGGTTTTCTGGCTGTAATAACATGCATTATTTAGCTACTTTTCCTTAAGGTGGTGGTTCATGATCAAGATAATTTCTTTGTAGCTGTGGAAGCCATTCATGTGCTTGGAATCAAAGTATCGATCTATTCATGTGTGGGTAATTCAAATATTTTGTTGTGTAATTTTGTTTATGCTGTCATGTTATTTTTGTACAATCCATTGTTTGGAAGGTGGATTCCCTTTTGATAGTTTGGGAGATTTAATTGAAAGTTTCATTTCAGTTGGATTATTCAGTGCACTATGGCCTATTTAAATTTCCTGGGTGATTTAATTCTATGTTTGCTTATTCAAGTTTTTTCATTTAAATTTCCTCAATGATTTATAAGAAATATAATCTATTTTTACAATTGACAAATCTTTTTGTGTGGCTTCCCCTCCAAAAGCTATGACCATTTTTATATTTGAACAATTTGTGTGCATTCTTAGTAAAATAATAAAGGAATGAACAGAGAAGTATGAAACAACGAGAAGGAAACAATTAAAAAAAAATGTGCACTTGATTTTTTTGTTGAGGATCAATAACCATAGAGTCAACTTCATTCTCGATCTATTAAGGGACGAGAGAGCATTGCAAAATTTCTTCGTGCAAATATTCTCTTTGTTTAACCCTCATTCAAGGTTAACGTAAAATATGGTTAAGTGTAAAAAAACTACCAGACTATAAGTCTTTACCCCATGGGCTATTAAGAAATAAAAATCCATTAATTAAGAATATAATTTCGAACCAGAACGATTTACATTATTAAGAAAAAATCCATAAGATACCCATTTCTTGTTAGCCACTCAAATAGAGGAGGTAAGTTACCCACTCACTACTGCACTTTTACACTTAATCAATAGTGGTTGCGGTGAACTGAACAACGTTAATCTATCAAAAATCTGCAGGAAATAGAAACAATAAAAAAAAATTCCTTGAATGTAAATGCGCGCTATAAATATAAATAATCATGTAAGTATTTGTCAATTATTGGTTAATGACAACCTTAACTTACCTACAATTTCCATTGCATTGCATTTTTAATGGCATGGACGTTCTTGCGGGTTCACCATCGTATCTTCCATTGCATTGCATTTTTAATGGCATAGACGTTCTTGCAGGTTCACTACCGTATCTTCTATTGAATGACATGGATGTGCTTGCAGGTTCACCACTATATCTCTCATCACTCAGTCAGGAAATTCAGTTGTCTCAGATTCACTTGTCATGGTATTACCAGTCGCAGAAGGGGAGATCACAACTGGGAGTAGGAAGGGGAAAAATATCTCTCATCACTCAGTCAAGAAATTGAAATGTCTCAGATTCTCTTAACATGGGATTACCAGTCTCAGACTCACTTAACATGGGATTACCAGTCTCGGAAGAGGAGATCACAACTGGGAGTTGGAAGGGGAAAACAAAACTGGGAGTTGGAAGGGGAAAACCAAACTAAGAGCTGGAAGGGAAAAACACAAAGGGGTAAGAGATTAATGGTCACAGACAGGGGAGGTGGCACATCGCTACATGCATAGTGTGTCCAAAAATTATAAAATTACATTCCACGTGTCCAAAATTTATAAACTTCTGATAAGCCAAAATTAGCAAATTTATCCCAAACATTTAATTTTATGAAATATTGCTAACTTAAACCATAGCATTAATCCAGGAAAAATTTATTTGCATTAAGATTTTTCTCATTTCCTAAGTTTTAGACAGGGGAGGTGGCACATCGCTACATGCATAGTGTGTCCAAAAATTATAAAATTACATTCCACGTGTCCAGAATTTATAAACTTCTGATAAGCCAAAATTAGCAAATTTATCTCAAACATTTAATTTTATGAAATATTGCTAACTTAAACCATAGCATTAATCCAGGAAAAATTTATTTGCATTAAGATTTTTCTCATTTCCTAAGTTTCAAGCTAACACGGATAGAAATAGCCTTGGTTTGAGGCCAAATAAAACCTCAAACCTAAACTTAAGATAAAATTGAAATAAAAATATAACCTCAAAGCAAGAACTTAAGATATAAATGAAATCATCTTGTAAAAATGTGAATGTTTATTAAAACCTTAGGTTAAAATTTATTGAACTCTGTGCCAAACCAATAAAAAAAAACTAACCAATTACTATAATCCCTGGCCTAAGGGAAGGGACTAGTGTCCAAAGTGTCAACAAAAGCATTATTGCATGCGCACTATAAAATTTAAAATAACAATCTTACAATCATTCTTTATTACCTACATACAATTCAATTGTCATTGTCTCGATTTAAACAGAAACAACTTTAAATCGTTCCAAAGCCTTATTATTATAAAAATAATTATTAAATTAAATAATATTATACATGTTTTATTGGTTGAGTTTAGATAGAAACAAGGTGAGCAGTTTCAAAGTTTTATCACTGTAAAATATTTGTATAATTAAATAATATTATATATAACTTTAGACGTAGAGATTAATGATGGCTATGTAATTAGTCTATTTTTTAATTGAAAAACCAAAAATTTATATCATATTTAAAAGAAAAGGTTTATTTTCTATTTTTTAATAGAACAATCAAACATTATATCATATTTAACATAACGAGTTTATTTTCAATTTTTTAATACAACAACCAAACATTATATCATATTTAATAAAAATGGTTTATTTTATTGTTTATTGTTAATACAAGGTGAGAATGAGGAACCATACTATCAAAAAGATGAAGGAGAGAGTGCATTCACCACTCACTTGTAGGGAAAAGTAAAAAATGTTGGAGAAGAAATTGCAAAGACAAGAGAAGAAAGGAGAGATCATTATATTAATTACAGTTTAATTCTTAATTAGTTATCTAGGGATATAGATTAATTAGGGTACTTTTATTGAGGTTTATAAGAAATAAATAATAACAATAAAATAACACTAGCAATTGAATCAAGCTATTCTCTCGTGAGCTAATGAACTTAAGTCTTGTAAATGAAAGAGAGGAGAAATGGAAATAACTCAATAGGAAAAACATTCTTGTAGGTGTTGAAGCTACTTGGACTAAATATGAGAATTTCAATGGGCCTATGAGTTTTCATCAAGTTTTTGCATGAATTCATCTAAGAAATCTTATTCCCCACACATTTTGAGGAATTAAGAATAGATAGAGTATGACTAAATCAATGGAAAAGGTCAAAAAGCATGGAAGATGCATAGAGAAATCACAACCATGATGATGAATTCGAGGATTTGTATTTGGGTTTGGGTGTCGATGGTACAAAATTTGAGGAGCACATAAAATTGGTAGAAACCATAAAGGGACTATAGAAAGATGTCCAAATATATAAAGTTGAGAATGAGAGGCTTATGAAAGCCAAGGAGAAGCAAGATAATTTCAATATTAAGTTAATGCAAAGATTGGATATAATAGAAAAGAAAATGAAGGATATATTTTAATTCGATCTTGGGAGTATGAAAATAAATGAGTATGAAAGAAGATTCTTAGATCTAATGAAATATGTCACATTCATGAAGGATGAACAAGTTCAAATTCAGAGCTACCTGAGTGGGTTGCCCTCATTTATTAGTGACAAGATATAGTAAGATGACCCCAAGACATTGGAGGAAATCACAAGGCATGCTAAATGTCTTTATGACCAGAAAAGGGGAAGACCAAATTTCCAAAAGGCTTGGGGATAAATGATGGAAAACAAGGTAGAAGAGAGGAAGAAGGGGACTGAGCCACCATTTTTTAGAAATATTGTGCAAGGAAAACCAACTACCAAGGAGCCCTGAATTATGGAGACAATGGGTCAAAAACCAAGGAAAAAAACAATTCAGTGTTGGGGTTGTGGAGGAGATCATATTTACATAGATTTCCCTCAAATAGGTGAAAAAGTGAGGATTGTGCAACAAGCTGCGAGAATAGAGGACATGGGAAAAAATGCACCTAGGATTTACGCAACCCTTGATACCAATAAAGTTGAATTTCATTCATAGATCACTAAAGTGGAAGGTAATATTGATGACCAAACCATTGTTATTTTAATTGATTCAGGAGCGATTCATAGTTACCTAGGTCCTAATATGGTAGAAATATTCCAATTATCAAGAAGAAATCTTGGAAAACCTTTATTGGTGTAGTTAGCTACACGAGAAAAAAGGAAAATTACTGAGATGGTTAAGGCATTTCCAATGGAAATGAATGGACTATGCACAAAATATAATTTGAATATCATACCTTTGGGATGATATGATTTCCTCATTGGTATAGATTGGCTAGACCAAGATCATGTTGTTCTAGACTGTTACAATAAGGAATTTACTTGCTTGGATGAGGAAGGAAACTTAAGAGAAGTTCAAGGAATGCCAAGAGCTATAACTATGAAAGACGTTTCAACCTTGCAATTGAAGAAAAGCTATAGGAACTGATGTCAAGTATTTACGGTGCACATGGATGAGGCACCTAAAGATAAAGTGCCAAATGTTGAAGACTTCACAGTACTGAAAGAATTTGAGGATGTATTTAAAGAAATACCAAGGTTTCCACCGAAAAGAGATATTGATTTCTCTATAAATATGATGTGGGATAAATTCTTGTATCCTAGACTCCTTATACAATGATTACATCATATTTGAAGGAATTACAGACACAACTTGAAGAGATTCTGAACAAGGGGTATATATGCTCAAGTGTGTCACCTTAGGGTGCCCCAATATTGTTTGTGAAGAAGAGGGATGGAACATTGATGATTTGTATTGGCTTTAGGTAGTTGAACAAAGTAACAGTTAAGAACAAGTATCATTTTCCAAGGATAGATGACATATTTGATCAACTGAGGGGCACGTATATATTTTCAAAGATTGATCTCAGATATGGATATCACCAAGTGAGAATTAAAGAAGAAGATATCAAGAAGACTTCATTCAAAATGAGGTATGGACATTACGAGTTCATAGTGGTGTCACTCGAGTTGTCAAATGAAACAAATGTCTTCAGGTATTTAATGAATGGAGTTTTCAGAGAATACTTAGATAATTTTTTCATTGTATTTATGGATGACATACTAATTTGGTCAAATTATGAATAAGAGCACAAGAATCCCTTGAGGACGGTGTTACAAGTATTGAGGGGTCATCAGTTATGTGCAAAGTTGATCAAGTTCTCATTTTACCAGCAACAAATTCATTATTTGGGTCATATCATTTCCAAGGAAGGAATAATTTTGGATGTGAAAAATATAAAGTCCATTGAGGAATGGCCAACACCAAGAAATGTCGCATAGGTAAGGTCCTTCATGAGATTTGTAGTTTATTACATACGGTTTATTAAAGGCTTCTAAAAAATATTGCACCCAATTACATCCTTGCAAAAGAAAGGTGTGTGATTTGAGTGGACTTTGTATTGTGTAAGAAGTTTTTATAACTTGAAAAGTTTGTTGAGAAGTGCACCAATTTTGAGAATTGCACCAATTTTGAGAATTGTTGATTCAGATGAAGACTTCATTGTATGTATGGATGCATGCAAGGAATGGATCGATGGATAGTCAGAATGAGAATGTGGTGTGCTACGAATCAAGGAAATTAAAATAGAATGAAACACACTATGTTATTCATGACTTAGAATTGGTATCCATAGTGCATGCCTTGAAGATGTTTCAAAACTATCTCATCGATAAAACATTTGAGCTAATAACAGAAGATATAGGTCTGAAATATTTGTTTGGGAAACCAAGCTTAAATTTCAGACAAACCGGGTGGTTAGAATTTCTCAGTGAGTATGAATTTGATATCAAACATAGAAAAGGAAAGAAGAACAAGGTGGTTAACACACTCAATAGGAGGGTGTACAAAATGCATGCTATAGCCATTAGCATGTACAAATCAGATTTGTGTGACAAAGTTTTAGAGGTTTCCAAATCATATCAACACTATGTTGAAAAAAAGATGAATTTACAATAAGTATATTGCAACAAAAATTGGAAGGTTATGAGCTAAAACAAGATTAAATCCTCATGTATAGGCACAGAGTTTATGTGCCAAATGTTCAGGAGTTGAAAAATATGTTATTGTCAGAGATGCATAAATTTCCTTTTGTAGTACATCCATGGTACCAGAAGACAATAGAAACGGTCAAAAAACAATACTATTAGTCAAGCATGAAAAAGGAGGTTGTTGATTTTATTGCTAGATTCCTTGAATGCCAAAAGGTCAAGGTTGAGCACAGAAAACCAGCTGGTTTGGTATGAAATTTTCCCATACCTGAGTAGAAGTGGGAATTTTTTACCATGGATTTGATTATGAAGCTACGTAGGACTGCTAAACAACATGATTCTATTATGGTAACGGTGGACAAGCTTACTAAAGCTACACATTTTATTCCAGTGAAATCAGCGCACAAGGAAACCAACATTGTTGAAATATACATACAGGAAATTGCTAAGATGCATGGTGTATGATGCAGGAGCATCGTATAAAGCCCAAGTGTGTACCTAGAACCAAGGGGACAGCTGGACGAATAGATGCAATTAAATATGTTTTTGTGAAAACATTGTGAATTTCAAAATCTGAAACATTGATATAATGGATGGGAGGAAAGTGTAGTTGCATTTATGCCTCGAAGATCCAAACTAATTTTGGAGCGTATGTTCCTATCTGCCAGATGTAATAGGAATTTATGTGTGTTTAATGTAAGTAGGTAGATTTAAATGATAGATTAGACAGTTTTAGGGGTTTTTACAAGGGAAAATAGACGATAAACACCCTCAACCCTTGTATCATTGTAACAACATAATTCAGAATTCATAAGTTGTAGAGTTGCAGAAGAGAATATAAGAGAACAAATAATTTTATGCATTTTTAGTTGTTGTTATTTACCATGTACAGGAGCATTGGAATTAATAGAAGAAAGCTTTGATTCCAAATCTCTGTGTGTGTTATGGTTGTTGGAATCACCTGTTAAATGGTATGATACAAGCTTGTTTTCATTCTCTGTATTCATTTTCTTTCAATGCTATGTGTGTGTGCAGTATCTAGAATTCTATGTTGAATGTTTGAATTTTGGATAAGGGGAGAATGAGTTTCCGTTGTTTCTCTTTCTGAGAACTCCTGTAAAGAGTGCAATGGAGGGTCCGCAAGGAGTGTGTCGACCAGGTTCTGGGTTTCATCTCATAACTTTCAGGAAATATAGAATTGTGTCTTATCAAGAAGAAGTGCTAGAAAGGCACAAAGTCGTGCAAGGTGTGTGCAGGCTGGGTGAGGTCTTGGATTTTACAAACCCAAGAGGAATATTGAAAGACTGTTTTTGCAAACAGTGTAGAGTTGAAGGTCCAAAATAACCAAAGGTTATTTGAAATTTACCGCAAGGAGTTCATGCATAGACCCTTTTGGAAGCCTTAAATTCGTAAGCGAATGCTCAGAAGTGATAGAACCTTTGAAGTTTTCAAAGGGAGACGGAGGTCGAAATCATCTTGTGGGAGTTCAATTCAGGAGGGAGGATTCCACGTCATTTGGCAAGAAGTCCTTGTGGAGTTCAAAACAGAGGGTGGAATCGCTTCAAGGAGAAGTGTTGAAGTTTTGTGGGCCATTGGATCTGATAGACCAATGAAGGGATTAAGACTGGGTGTCTTTCAACACCCATAAGCTCAGGAGGAACCAATCACCTGGGAGTCGAGGATCAATGGGATCCGTTGATCAAATTTTATTCAAGCTGTCATATTTCCTCGGGGTTTCAGGGTTCATGGGTTTGGAAGGTAGACCAATTCCTGGGTCGTTCCAAGTCCTGAGTCATGAGGTATGAGGCGGGAAATAAAGGTCACTGGATCTTAGCAGCAGGAGAACCATTGGATTAACTCCCCCCACTTGTCGTATCGTGTATCGGGGTTCAGAGGTGTATAAACTTTTTTTGTGATCGTGGAGGTTATGGAACGTCGAATGGCGAAGTCATGTGTGACAGGTGGTGCTGACATAGTGTGCAGAAAAGGTGAAAGCGGGCGACAGTTGGTGTGAACACGTTGCTTGGGAGGAGTCAACACTTTGTTGACTTATCGCATTTCGGGAATTCGCAAAGGAAGATCACAGGAGCTCAACACTCTAACTCACGAAGTCACAAGTTGTGGAAGGCACTTATATTTAGATGTGGGTGTGGTCCTATCGGACTAGGGACTAAAGAGAGGAGGCTTACATCTTAACCCATTCGCATTTCGCGTTTCGGTGATTGCCGAGAGTTGTGGCATTGCACTCAGATTTCCCAACTCGCGAGACCTGAAATTGTGGGGGTCTTGGACAGGGGGCTCAATCAACCCTTGTTGTGGTCTAGTGAAGATCCTGCGTGGATCTTAGGCCCGAGGGAAAGGG
This sequence comes from Picea sitchensis, assembly GCA_010110895.2. NCBI lineage: Eukaryota > Viridiplantae > Streptophyta > Pinopsida > Pinales > Pinaceae > Picea > Picea sitchensis. Next base: position 40,026 of record SNQJ01S0027454.1, on the reverse strand, counting down.
GTCTGCATCAATGGACATAAGACAATTGTGTCTGAAAAAGATACCAAGTTCACATCGAATTTTTGGAAAGGGATACTCAAATGATTTGGGAAAAATATGAATTTTAGAAGAACCTATAATCTTGAGTTAGATGGGAAAATACAAAGGGTAAATCAAGTGATAGAGGATATTCTAAGGATGTATGTGATGGAAAAACCGACGCAGTGGGAAAAATATTTACCTTTGGGTCAATTTCCTTACAACAATGGGTATTAAGAATATTTAAACATGATCTCATTTGAGGAAGTTTATGGTAGAAAGTGAAACACACCAATTAGATGGGACAGCCAAAAAAACTGAGTAGTGATTGGGCCAGAATTACTTAAGGAAATGGAAGAGCATATGATGAAGATGAGGTAGAATTTAAAGGATTCCAAAATAGGAATAAAATATGCACATATAAAGGAATCATCCATAGAGAGTTTAAAGTGGGTGACCATGTGTTCTTGAATGTAAAATATAGATGCATTTCCCTGAAGTTGGTAGATTGTTCTAAGTTGGCAACACACTATTGTGGGCCATTTGAAATACTATAGAGGATTGGTCCTATCACATATATGCTTGCATTGTGTGCATCCTTGTGTATCCATAATGTTTTCCATGTATCATTTGTTAAAAAGTTTGTATGTGATGCTAATCATATTAATGATTGGAATGTGATTGAGGTGGAGCCTGAAGGCGATTTTCGAGTGTGAATGGTTTTCATATTGGATCATAAAATCAAACAACTCTAGAATCAAGTCATGGATATAGTACATATCTAATAGACCTAGTACATTCCTAAGGATGGAACTTGGCAGTGTGGGGATGCTATGAAGGAATGAGGACAGTGCATAAGTAAGGGAAAGGGGAATGTAATGTCCATAATCTGAACGCCATTTGTAATTGTACATATAAGCTAGTGAGTTGTTGGTACCAATTATAAATGTAAATGCACATATAGGCTCATGAATCGTTGGCACCAAGTTTTGGTTCTATGTGCAACTAAGTAGTGTGCGAGGATTGTTATCAAATAAAGGGTGCACCCATTTCACATTGTTGTGCGCAACTGGGTAAGTGTCTGTGGTTTCACATAAAATGAAGGGAGTGCACATTTCATAATGTTGCATGAACTTGTGTAAGTGCACGGGTATTACCTTGAATTGTGTGTCGAATCGAGTTGCATATATATCAATGGATATGTATGGATGGAGATCATCTGTGGTTATGGGGATGGTGAGACAGGATGAAAATAGGCCAGTGTGCCTATCCCTGTAAAATGTAATCACACTCACATTATTAATAATGTTACATTATTGCATGTAGATACATTAGACGAAAAAAAATGGGGGGATAAAATCCATCGAAAAAGGGAAAATAGGGTACTTAAGTCCAAAGTAATATTTTATTAATATTTCTAAAAAGTTAAATTATTGATATTTATTTATCCTAATTTTGTGAGGGATGGGAATGAGTCGCCAAGTGGCTAAAACTAATTTTCAAGGTGACAAGTGTCCAATTATGAGAATGCAATATGTATTGTTATCCTTAGTGTATTTCAGGGGAAGGGGGGGGGATAATTCATCTCCTTCTTTGAACATTGAGACCGACACTTCTTCAGGAGGGAAATATCTAGAACTAACTACCATTGTATAACCCTGTGCTTGGGAAAACTAGTTTTCTATCAAAGAGGTGGGTTTTCAGGCCCATGAGAATTATCTCTAGATGAGAGATTCGTTGTCAAAGAGACAGGTTTTCAATCCCATGATCATTCTCTCCAAGTGAGGGATTTTATATCGAAAGGGTAGGCTGTCAGGCCCATGATGATTTTCTCCAAGGGAGAGATTTGTTAGGAATTGTTCCCTGGTGTGATGAGAATTAGTTATAGGGCTCTGAGGCTTCATGTCCAACCTATTGTTGAATCCATGGAAGGGAAGTGGGGAAGTAGAGGGACTGTTGAGAAGATAATGGGAACACATACTTGGTTGGGACATGCATGTGGGGAATGTGAGACTGTAGTCTAGTTGCAACAGTGAACACCTTGGAATGAAAAATTATATTAATTATCATACCTTAGACTGGCATTAGGAATCCTTTTTCCCTGGTGCAGTTTAATCCCCAACTCGAGGGTGACTTATTGTTGAACGTTTATGAGCAACAAAGTCTATGTCTAGGAGGAACGTCTGAGTTTTGCACACAATTGATGTCTTTTCATAAAAGATAAGTTTCCTTTATGTGATTATATCATTTAATCTATTATTAATTATCTATGTTTAATATGGTTTAATTCTTGTATGATATTTTATGATGGTATCAAAGTAGATCCATAACAAGGAGGATTACACCCCAAAAGATGCAGATCTCGATCATTGTCTTTAGGAATAGCCAATCGAGGATAACTTGGATCTTGGATTGATACACATGCACACCCTCTAAATCCATGATTTATCCTAGATATTGGATTCTTTTCATGCCAAAGGATCACTTCTCCAAATTGGCATATAAATTGTGTTGTCGTAGGGTGCGCAAGACTTGTTGAATATGCTTAAATTGTTTCTCCCAAGTTTTGTTGAAGATGAGGATGCCATCCATATATATGACCACAAATGAGTTTGTGAATGGTCGAAATATGTCATCCGTCATCCACATGAATATAGTCGGGGCAATAGTCAATCCAAAAGGCATGACCAACCACCCAAACAAACCTTATTTAGACTTGAATGCGGTCTTCCATACATTAGTTTTCTCAATCGACACTTGGTGGTACCATGACTTTAGATCAATCTTAGTGAAAAAATTAGCTCCCTTGAGCTGATCAAGAAGGTCATCAATCTGGGGTATTGGGTACCACTTCTTGATTGTGATCTTGTTCAGGGATCTGTAATCATTACAAAGTCACTATATCTTGTCATTATTTTATACAATAACAATTGGGCTCCCACATGGTGAGGAGCTTCGTATGATGTGACCCTTCAGAATTAGCTCTTCAATTTGGTTTTTTATTTCTTCATTTTCCATAACATAATGCATGTACATAAGTTTGTTTGGCAGAGAAGTAATAGGTGTCAAATCGAGTGTTGTTCCTAATAGTGCACAAGAAATCCAATAGGCAAGGAAAATATGTCTTTGTACACTTATACTATCTTGTCCATTTAATGTTTTTGTGTAGAGAGACCTTGTGTATAGGTTTTGGTAGTTGCAGTGACCTTCCATTAAACTTATGATTGAACCATAAAGAGTACAATTATCTCATTCTTAGAGAACTTTTATACACTTCTTCATGAAGATCAAAGACGCTGCAGTAGTTGGGACTTCCTCTGGTACTCTGTAGAGTTGATCTCCCAAAGTAATATTGATAGTACAAGAACTAGATTCATAAACAACATGCCTATTCCATATAGATGGTTTTCCTAAAACCACATCACAAAATTCAAGGGGGGAACATCACACAATACCTCATCTTCGAAGGGTTTGATGTTGTAGTGCATGCGACATTACTAGGTGATGTAGATGTCTCGTCCTTGCCTAATCCAACTAATGGTGTATAGTTGAGGATGTGGCATCATTTCCAGGTTCAATGTCTTGATGACGTTTGATGATATTAGGTCCTTTTGGATACCATTTTCAACAATGAAATAGAGTGGGATCCCCTTCACCCACATTTGTGAGTGGAAGAAGAACTCCCCTTCTTTAGTCGCCTCTTGTTCCTCTTGCTGGACTTTTGTCGTAGAGATGTTGACACTGGTTTTTGCATCAATGATCCATTTTCCATTTTTAAATCTTGAATCAGAGTCTGTGTTAGCATCTGAGCCTGATGCTTTCATCTAAGCCAACAATGATTGTTTGGAGTGATAGTCATCAATATTATGACAATGGATTTTGTGGAACTTGCACCACTTTTTAGTGTCATTCTTTGACTTCCCATTACCCTTATTTGTTGGTGGCTTGGAATGGTTCTCCTCGGATTACTCATCCTTGATATATCCTTTTCCATTGGATTTAGGGCCACCCTTACAATATTGAAACTCCATCTTGTTTTGTTGCTTAAATTTATTCTCTATTTTGAAATAATATCGATACGCATCTCCCAATGATGATATTTACATAAAATCCATTTCCCTTTGGATGTACTTGTGTAGAGCACCATGGTATTTTAGAACCAGATGGAACTTTAGGTGTTTGATACCCAACTTGGTGCATGTTATCTACCATTTCTAGGGATAACTAAAGAGATGATGTGTCGAGGCCAACAAGTTGCAGAAATGGAGTATCGAGAGGAAAATCAACTAGAAGAGCTCTTCGCTGACTACAAATCACCATCTGATTGAAGGAAAAATCATCTACCATGCCTAGCTTGGATAATAGAGGACACCAACTATTTCTCCATGAGGTAACAAGTCTCATGTTGTGGTAAGTGTCATTCTAATAAATGAATCAGTTGAACATGTTGCAAACGATCGTTTATTGATTTTGAAAATGTTTTCTTGGAAATTATTCATTTTTCCTCATTTCACCTTGGTGGTTGACATGTCGTCCTAGCAAGTGGGTCACCCTTGGAGATAAGGTTTCTACTAGGGGATCTCCTTAAACATTTATCATACAACTCTTTTCTATACTTATAATTTTCCACTCTCATTTCCATTTGTTTCCTCGTCTTTTCGTTTTTTCATTATTAGTGACCCAAGAAGTGTTTTTACCTCATTTCATGGCAAGAGGGTTCGACGAATTGGAGGAAAATAGTTTATTTTATAAAAGAATAAGAAACAAATTCTTAAAAGAAAGTGAATATTGTAAATTATGACCATCAAAAGTCGGTCCAACTTGATCTCTACTTAATCATTTCCTGCCCTAGTCCTGAATTGCAAATGCTAAAGCTTCAAAATGTTATAAATGGGACTAGAAAATTATAAATAAATGAAAATAGGGATTGTAAAGATATGTAATAATGGGTCTAGGAAAAATATCACCTAAACAATTTGTAATTGAAGATAAAGTGCACCCTCAACAAAGGTGCCCATAAATGAGAAAATATGAGCTCTTGTATGTCACAAAACCCCATGCTCAAAAGTTACACACCCCATCAGTTTCACTCTCTATTACATGACTTAGAAAGGGAATTCCTGGGAAGGAATCCTTGACTTGGGGAATGATCTACTCAATAGGTCATCATGACAACCCTCCCATATTTAAATTTGGCAAGTTGTATAAGGTCTTTAAGCATTTGTTTATTTTGAAAAGGGGGGATTTGATGCACATGTTTGGGTAGTTATTTTATTTGATATGGCCTACTTAGCATGAGACCCTTGGAGGGTGAATGTATTTTTTTTTGCATGGCTTTGATAGCTGGAACTATTTTTCATGGAGGAACAAGGTCACTTCGACCTTCATTGGGGCATGAACCCCACAGGTTGGATGATGTGCCCCCTCTCCTTCGACACATGGGAAGAGGAATGTTTAATTTTAAGGTACTTGGACACCATGAGATGAGCATGTTCCATCCCTTTTAACCGAAGCGTTGGCCATGGAAGGCCCAAAACATCACCTTCTATTCCCAAGACATTACATCGGGGATAGAGTTTTTATGTGGTCTCTCATGGATGATGGTGATGTGGCATGGTTTGATGGAGATAAAGATACTTTTAATGCATTATAACACTTTTTGGCATGGCATATGGACTTTGGAGTCCCAACATTCTTCACCCCAAGGAAAAATGTCTCTCCTAGAGGCCTAAAGTCACCCATTATGGCATATCGTCACCCCTAAAAGGGTAAATTTACTTTATGATTTTGTAATTTTTAATTGTAAAAGGAAAATAGAGGAGGTAGGCATGCCTAATTTGTGGTTGACTTTAGATAACTAGAAAAATCGGTCCTACAAGACCTTATATAGATAAATTTCTTATCAGTTTTCATTTTCATTGCAACTCACTTGAGAATTACATATTACATGTTTGAAATTTTTTCCCTTCTTGGGAATTTATCTCTATATCTCTCTTAAATGTCTCTCTTATATTAGTACTTTGTTTATTGGTGAATATAACTAAGGAACTATCTCTTGGTAGTATTTTTCTTGGAATTTTGGTGGAATATAATTGATAAAGAAGGGCCTCTTCATGTTATTCTTGGAATCGGTAAGGAATTTCTACATTTATTTTTTGGTTTCTTCCTGTTTCAAGCATTGATTTGTATATAACCTTGGAGAAGTATAACGGCATACACCCTCCATCAAGTATACCATGTTATCTTTGGATAAGCTGTATTTTTTCAAAGCTTGTTAGGAGGAGTAAAAGGGCTTAAATTCTCCTAGATTTACCATGAGAATTTTATTTGCTCTAGGGAGTAAGATGGCTTCGACCCCTACTAAAGTAAAAAAATATCTCATACAAAAGAGACTCCATAACCCAATTGATTTGGAACTAGTCTAAGCTTCATCGGAGATATAGTATTCTTTCATTGGTATAAGTAAATTTATGAGATATTGCAATTGTTCAAGTTGGATTATTTTCTATATGTTATAAGTATTATTGTTCCCTGAGGGCATCTTCTTTAGCCATGTAATTCTCTTTTTTTTATAAATTAATTTTTCATACATTAGGGATGCTACAAAATCATCTTTCTTTAAATTGTTTTCTCTCTATTAAACCACTTAACTTTACTTGTGAACCTAGATTATTTTTCTATTGATTATTGGCTATTATTTAGACAATTTACTTTTTGATTTATGTGGTTAGATATTGTTTATGTAGAAAAAAAATTCTACATCCACTTGGCTGTCATAAGTTTTTTTTTGTAACATCATATAACAACCTTTAATCACCAAGAAAGTCTTTCTTTAATCATTGGAAGTTTGACTAGTCATTCCTAGCTTTATTTTTGATATCTTGTACTATATTTTGGATGGTTAAATTTGCAACAATTGACAACATTTACAACTGATATATATATTTCTATACTTTTGTAGTTTGGGGTAGGAAGGGTTCTTTCTTGATTCCCTTTGGTTTAAGGATTTTATATCTATCATTTGTCTTGTTTTGGGTAGGGATACCATTTTTTTGTAGGTACACAACAGTTGGAAAACATTCTCTATCTACAAGACTCATTCTCAATCCTTACTCCTTTTCCAATATTGACCTATTGGGGTGTCCATAAAAAATTCTCACACTTTCCATCTAAATCTCATTAGGGTCACCAAGATTCCCCCCTTGTGGTGGTTTCATCATCACTAAAGTTAGGGGAGTGTCTATATAAGGTGATAGTGGGTAGGTACTCCTGTAGTTGTCCCATCTTTGTGGCTGTGTTTGAATTTTACCCAAGATACAGTCCGCGCAATAATATTTTGGATCCATTGCTGGAGAGGATTTTGAATCCTCTTTCGAGAAATATTGACACTTTGGAAATATTTGATCCCAAATCATTTACCCATAACTTTCATGGTGAATCTAATTGAGGGAGGTTCCATTTTCCTTCTCGATCAACATTCCATAAATTTCATCTGGCGACTCCACTAGGAAACAAACATTAAGGAGGGACTATCCTTGTCCTCCACTTGTACCTAAACATCATAAACCCTTATCTAATAACCCTATTCCTCCACCTTATCCCACCTCTTGTGTTTATTGACCCTCACCTATCTCTCCCTTACCTACACCCGATGTTGTAAATATGTTCTAAGAAACATGGGAAAAATATGTATACAATCTGTTGGATATCACAAATATCTCACGATCATCCCTCAAGATCCGAAAAGGTTTTAAAGAATGGATTCCCACCTTTTATGGTGCTGATACCTCCTTGGTCCAACCTCATTTGGATACATTTTTTAGCATTCTTCAATGTTATGACCAATATGAAGATGTATTGATGAATCTATTTTCTATATATTTCATAGGGAAGGCTAAGGAGTGGTATGATAATATCTCAACATCAGTGATTACTGCTTGGATAACCTTCCGAGGTCTCTTCATCAGAAGATTAAAAAAAAAGAGGATTTGGTATCTCTTCATGACTACCTTTACCATTGTAAGAGGGAACCAAGGGAGGACATCAAGGATTTCAATCACAGGTTTAATATCCTTATAAAACTTTTTCCTCATAATTTCAAACCCTCTAAGGATTTCATTCTCCGATATTATATGCAAAATTTAAATGATCCTTACATTTGTTTCATAGGGGAAAAGAAACCTTCTATCTTGATGGAAGATCAGGAGAGGACACAGGATATATATGAAAATATAATTTTCTCTCACAACGTCAATTGACCATAGGAAACTGTGGAGAAAAATAAAATGATTCACCTTGTCAAAACGACACCTTCTACTGAGGCCCTATGTGTTACCAAGACATATCTTGTAGTGAAAGAAATAAAAGTTGACGTTGAAGCTACTAATCATATGCTTGAATTCATAAA